>CM030940.1:2110414-2272914 GCA_018136815.1 Isochrysis galbana | reverse complement strand
CCAAGCCTCACGCAGAGCCTTGGCTAAGGGATGCAGACGGACCGTTAGCTTCAGCAGCCGATCCAGCTCGAGCCGCTTGCTGGCGACGTGCGCTCCGTGGGAGCTAGGAGCGTCCACCACAGATGAGGACCCCGGCAACCGTCGAGATGCATTATGGACGCTCCCGTCGTCCTCCCCGTCCTCCTCCTCCCCGTCGTACGGCTCGAGATCCTCGTCGCGCACTAGCGCGAGCTGATCTGCGGCCGCCTCTTCGAACATGCTGCACCACTCTTGCCTCGATATTGCGCCGTCACGGTCACTGTCGAGGCGGCGCACGAGTACCGCGAACTGGGTAGGGTCTATAGGCGGGCCGTCGAGAGAATTTAGCCCATTCTTTAAGTCGCGCTCCGAAATGATGCCGTCGTGATCTGCGTCGCATCCGACAAAGAACGTGGCGGCGTGCAGCCGATTGTGTTGCAACATTTCGCTCACCCTACGCTGCGCCTCGTCCTCTTGCTGCAGCTGCGAGTCGTCCTCGGTGGTGAAGATGCGCGCGATGGGCGCCGAGCGCCAGTCACGCCGCTCACGTCGTCGGCACGCACGCACGGCCTCAAACCAGTGAACGCGCGACTCCGGGGGATTTGACTGGATTGCACGGAGTACGACCCTCACCTCGCTTGGTGAGAAGTTGACCTCCGAGTCGAAGAGCCGGAAGCACTGTCGTGCCGTTCGCGCGAGTTCGTCCTCGTCCGCAGCCAAAGGACAGCCCGGGCTCGTCTCAAAGAGTTGTTCGGCATGCCTGAGAGCAAGTGTCGCACCGCCGCCTAGCAGCGGCTGACCACGTGCCTGCAGGCCGTGCAGCAGGGCGCGCAGCGCTTCAGCCTCTTCGAGCGACACAGCAATCACGTAGCGGCTTGCGTGCTGCGGCATTGGCGGCTGCGAGCTCGCGAGCAAGCGGCACGCCATATTCAGGTCCAGCTCGCCTTGCTCGTGCTGCTCTCGCGCGACCGCGGCTTGCTCCAATGGAACGCCCCCCTCGACGAGCAGGCGCTCCACGGCGTCGGATGCGAGCTTTCGATCCGCCGAGCCGCCCGTCGCGCAAGCCGCCGCGCCCTCTTCAGCACTGCTCTGAGTACCCCATGCAGCCCTCAATCGCTCCTCCGCCGCGGAAGTGTTGCCGACATGCACGGCGACGCCCGTTGAGGCGACGCCTGGCGCCCAGTCGAGCAGCATAATGACGTTCTTCAGTCGCCGGTGCGCCGTCTTGAACCATGTTGGACGGAAGTAGTTCAGAGAGAGCAAGAGCGACGACGGAAAGCGCAGTGGCGCGAAACTGTTGTCGCGCAATTTCAGGTTCGAAAGGGGATAGAAATCCGATGCATCCAACTCGGGCGTGCGGCCGAGGGCATCGATACGCCACAAGTGGGGTGCTGGAATCTCACGGCTGAAATCGTAGGCCGCGACGTCGTCGAGCACGACCGACGCCGGTTCGTCGAGCTCAGAGCGTACGATGACAGTTTGCTGCTGCTGCTCACGCTCCTCCTCTTGCTGACTCTCCTGTTGCTGCTCCAGCTGCTCCTCCTCTTCGGCTTCCGCGCCCATGGCATCAAAGGCGCTGATCTTCGACGTCTGAGACGTGCCGTCGAGATTGAGTTTTGCACTGGTTTGTCGATTCGTATGCTCTAGCTCGACCGCTTCCGCACGGTTCAACCTTGAGGTTATTCGGTTACAAACCTCGACTTGCGATGGCTCTGATAGGAAGGAGGCTGCAATCTCCGCGCCGCCGTCGCGCTCCATCACGGTGTAAACGCGTCCACCATCGTTGCGTACAGGACCGCCGTCCGTATGGATGGGGGCCTCTGCCATTGGGACGGCCGTCGCTAGCGAGTCATCCACGCCAAGGCCAGACACTCGATGTGTGGAACCGGCGGGTGCTGGGAGGCGCGTAGCAGGAGGAAGGGCGCTCTGATCGGCAGCAGCTATCGACGAGGTGGGTTCAGCCTGCTTCGGAACCTCATAGGAAATACCGAGTGCCACCTTCGTCCTAAACAGGTCGATCGCATTGGAAAGGTCCTTAGACCAACCGTCGGTGGTGGAAGCGCCGCGCTTGCTGCTGCCAACCACACGGGTTGCATCTGTTGAAGCCGTCCTACGCGCCTCGTGCGCCGCGCGCAGCCTCCGAAAGGCCGCCTTCCGCCAGACATTCGAGAGCGACTGGTCGCACAAGAGATGGAATTGAAGTGATTCAGAACGCATGGTGTTCACGTGAAGCCATTGCACCACAGCACACAATTCAGAAGGACGCGGCGAGCTGGCGGTGGCGTTCGGAACTAGCCGACCACCCAAGTGCTTCTTGAGCCGTCGGCCATCGAACGACTTGACTGCAGCATCTTCGATCAGCCGTTCGACTTCAGGGGTGATGAGCACCTCTATGCGCTGACCACGGCCGATGCCCCGAAGACGGAATGCACCCTGGACAAGTATGATGTCGGCGCGTGAGTAGAGCCGCGTGACAACTCTGGGATGGCGGCGCAAAAGCGGGCACCGGACACGCGACAACCGGAGCCCTCACCGCTAAAAGCGTCCGTCTCTCCAACGCGCGCCCCGTCGAGAGCTAGACGGTTGGCTACGGATTCGCTCGCATCATCCAATAAGGGCAGTGGCTGCATTGGGGCACGTTCGGTGTCTTCCAGCGCACCTGAGCATAGTCTCGGAAGGTCATATCCTTACCGAGCGTCAGTGCCGCCGCCGCAGCGGCTGGCTGCTCGATGTCGATGCCGGTGGTATGAACCTATATGTGTGAGGTTGGAGGGTGAAGACCACGCCGACCACACACGTAGACAATCCACAAGATTATCCCTTGATACAACGAATGCGATGCATGTGTGCACAGACACCGTGTTGTGTGTGCACATCATTCAACTCCGAAGCTAGATGGCCGGCACCACGAGGCTAAGTGGTGGCTCCAATGCTGAAGCATGGGCGGTACATACAATACCGGCATGCTGTTCGCCTCACCTGATCGTAGAAGGAGAACCTTCTCGAGGCAGGCAATCCACATTGCTCAAGTTTAAGGACCTGCATACCTTCTCGCATTAGTATCATCTTGCAGCCTGATGCATCCATAAAGATACAACCATCCGCGTGCTGCAGTCCCATCTCGAGCAACGCTCGCGCTACCTCGAAGTTCGTGAGCCCAGTGACAAGTGCACCCGTGTCGATGAGCGCATGCAACGGTGGCGACCAGCTCGCGACACGTGCGAGAAGCGACAAGACCGACCAATCTTCGCCCAATCTCGTCGGCTCGACCACGGCGGGCGAGGTGAGCACATGCAACATCCGTGCGTCGTCCCCTGGTGAAAACGCGCACTTACCAAGCTCCTCAGGGAGCAGGTTGTTTGGAGTCCCCGAGAAGCCGATGCGCCGGCCAAATATGGCGTCGCCCCCGATCTCTTGCCCTGAAGCGCAGAGCTTGAGA
Organism: Isochrysis galbana; assembly: GCA_018136815.1. Taxonomy (NCBI): domain Eukaryota; phylum Haptophyta; order Isochrysidales; family Isochrysidaceae; genus Isochrysis; species Isochrysis galbana. The sequence goes on along the minus strand of CM030940.1, from coordinate 2,269,457 downwards.
TTTTGGAAATGCATGGTCTGGCGGAAAACCCCGCGTGGATCCTCTTTCGGCGAATCGCTCACCTGCGTTCAACACGTCGGCGTCGCGAGCGTCAGGTGCGGCCCCTGCCCCCTCCCGCCGCCCCCAGCTATGGGCGGGATCAGAATATCGACTCACCAAGTAGTACCGGATGACTTCTGGCTGCCTTCGGAGTAGAGCAAAGAGAGTATTCATCTGCTCAGCATTATCCCACTCAACTAAATGGAGTGGCCACACTTCCATTAGCGACATCACGCCGGCGCCGAGCACTGGCGAAACGGGTCGACACCACCCGCTGTTGCCGCCGGCAAGGGGAGTCCCAGTACATGCAGCGAAACGTGGCAGTACAGGTGTGGCTGGCGCAGAGGGAGCCGACGCGGGGCCGACATTTGTAATGCACGGCGATGGAGGGATCGGCCGGCCTTTATTGAGGGCTCCCCCGTTAGACAAGAGTTTGGCCCCTCGAACGCGCGCCCCGGCACCTTCGACCCACTTTGCGTACGTTTCATACGCTGGACGCTTGTGGTAGGGGCCCCACTGCGAATGCATCTCTGCCGCTAAGTTCTCAAGGGCAGCCTTTACGTCCATGTCCCTGAGCCCTTCATGTGAATATGCAAGTATAGTTAGCGAGATTAGGACATCAGGGTGTGAAAACTCCGAGGCAAGCGACGGAGTATCCTTCCCCACAAACGGCACGGCAAGCAGTCGCCGTGAACGAGGGACGGGAAAGCCGGTTTCGGTAGCCGCGGCAGCAAGTTGGTCCGGAGAAAGTAGGCCGTACGAGACACGGTTTACCTTGGACAACACGAACGGAAGTGTTGAGACGAGAAGCTGATGTGATAGATTGAGCAACTTGACCTGGAGTGCGAAGAGTGAGCAAAGCGATTAGATGCGGCGAGCTTGGCTCAGCTAATGTTATAGACCTAGTTAAATTCTTAATGCTGTGAGACGACGCCATGATTTGCTGCAACCTCTTCATACGCCCACACTGTGAGCAAAGTACGCGGTAGCGAAACAGGCGACTGCCGACAAGAACTCAGCGGCGAGTACGCATGATGCATTTCGGCGGAGCCGGGTTGCACTCCAATGCATGCACGAAACTCCGGAAAATGCCTCACCTGCCACGCATCTCGTTCTAGGGCACTCGCCTTGTTCTCCTTTGGGGGCTGCCCATGCTCGATCCACGCAATCATCTCAGCCTCGTCGAGGAGTTTCACGCCCAACTTAAGGATGAAGAGTATCATCCAACGCGCAAGCAAAGGTCGCAACTCCACCTCGTAAAAGCGACGCTCAAGCAATTGAAGGTGTGGTTGTCGGGTCATAGCTCTCATCTCGCATCCTTTATCAACAGTGCGTCGAATGCGAAGCAGCAGCGACTCAGAACGTTTCGAGCGTGGGATCGACATTGTGCATGTCCCGTAGCCAGCAAAGAGTATGGGGTCGAGCATGTGTAAAGGCAGCTCCCATCGCATGCCAGACGCGTTCTTCTCGGCAGTGAAATCAAGGGGTAAGCGCTTATCGAGGGGCCAATTGAGTTCGGAACGCAAGGGATGCAGAATCAAGTCGATCTCGTCAAGAATCACAACGGCCTTATCGAAGATGCACATCATCTCGCAGCATAGACGAACCTAAAGAGATGAAAGAACAAGGGAAGCAAATACGATTGAAGTTCCACAGGAGGCGTCCTTCGTGTGGCGTCAGTCGCATGCGAACGCCTGAAGACGTGCAATAGAGCTAGCATGCACTTCCGCACCGACAAGCACGCAAGTTGAGGAGCCCGGAAGCAAGCGCGAGCATGGCGTGCTGTCGCACAACAGGTTCCCTCACCTGCTCGTGCAGCTCGGCCGCACCATCAACGTTTGCCGAAGGTGTGGAGCGTCCGAAAAAGCCAAAGAGGTTTCCGAACCTAGAGCCCCCGCCCTTGCTTTTCTGTAGGTCGCGTCGATATTGATAATCCAAAAGATGCATGCAATAGACGAAGGCCAACGCGAACGATTTGAGAGCCGTAGGAGTTGCGCACACGAGACCTCCAGAGCGTTCCGCATCGCGCAATTTGTCCAGAATAGATTGCGACGGAACCGTCGAACGATCAAAGGAAAAGGTGTAAATCGGCTTGGAAATAAATGATGAAAAACGCTCACGGAGAACAGCCTGAGTGAATGTCAACAGTGTCGCTGGCACTACCTGTCCATCAAACGGGTAGCGTTGCAGGGAGGAGTGTTCAAGATTGTTGGGGATCGGTCTGTGGCAATGGCGCGCGAGTATTGATTAGAACGTGTAAAGCGTCACCTGCATGATAAGTTGCGACCCGTCGGCGAGAAAGAATGCAAGTAACGGCAGGATGACGGTGGTCTTGCCAGCACCCATTATGAGCTGCTTGACAAGAGCCTCACTGTTTTCCGAGTGCGGCTGCGTGGACGAGAGGCGGGTTACAAAGTCTCGCACTAAGAGCACCTGCAACAAGGCCGACGACGTGCGGTCAAGAAGCGTGCTAGCGTCGCACACCGTACTGCCACACGCAATGCAACACCACATCAATGGCAGAAGCTATTCGTACAATAGGCCTCCCACTAGGCTCCGCCCCTTGATACCGTGGAGGTGGCACCTGCTCTTCACGTAGTATCATGGTCGAAATCGACTCGAACACCAAGAATCGAGGGTCAAACACAAAGGAGGGACCTTTTGATCTCGCCGACTCCGAAGCCGTTCTAGAGGGAGAGAGGAGCATTCCCATGGAGCGTCGACGAGTGAATGAGTTGTACGGAGATGTTGAGGGCTCAACGCCAAAAGGTGAGACTGCGGAAGAGGCAGGGTCGCCAGCACCGGGAGGCACGGCGGGTTGGAAGATGTAGCGTTTTGTGATAAGCAGCTCCGCTAGGGCTCCGGCCTTATTCTGAAGCTCAAGGACTAATCGTTTCGCTCTCTCTTTTTCCTCGCTGGGGGAGCCGCTTCCCATTTCACCCAGCGTCGTCAAGTCGACCAACTTTGTTAACTGAGCACGTAAAGCCCGTACGGCTGGGACGGCGGCGGCGAGCAAAGCGCGGCGAGAAGTCCGCATCATAATTATAGCCAAGAGCGACAACAACTCGTCGACGGCAGCTGTAGTGAGGTGAGGGTTAAACGCAGTGAGATCTTCGTGCGCAGCACTAGACAACAGCTGTACCGCCAAAACCCCAAAGTCGGCATTGGCCTCATTGCCTGCTAGCTGACGAAGAGCAAAGCCGAGCTCCTGACGCGAGCAGCCCTTATTCACTGAGCAATTCGTTGTAGCAAGAGCACGACAAATGCCATCCTCAACCGCCTGCGCGTCTTCCGCGCGCAAATGAAGCAGTGAATCCTCGAGTTCGTGCAGCCGTTTGAGAGCCGCCAAAGCTTTATCAGGCTTCGAGGATGTGAAGAGGGACGTGCCACCATACCCGCGTAAGAGGGCCTTTTGGACAATTTCGGAGACGTCCTCAGGTTGAAGCGTGAGCAGCTGAGCCGTGCGTTGCTGCTTCCAGGTTTGGGCGTACGACTTAACGTCATCATCGAGGCGGCTGAGAAGTTCCTTTGCCACGTAAGTTTGCGCGTACGGGTGCGAGCTGACGTCAAACAGCTCCGTGAGTGACTGTGGCGGATCTGGGAGCAACGACGCCTTGCAGCAAGGGACGAGTTCAACATACTTAGACAAAGAAATTGGCTTCAGCGGCTGCGTCACCAAGTCTTCGAGCTCCGAGGCACCGACGCACAAGAGTGACCTAGTCCATGCCTCGAGCGCGTCACCTTCCTGGCCGGTGTCATCTGTTGGCAAACGAAGCTTTCGCTCGGCACAATGCCAATCGCGCAATTGCAACGGTCGAGCCAGACGAACGACGTCCTCAAACTGGGCCTGGCTACGGCGACTCCTTGCGTATGCCGGAGCTGGAGGGGAAGCAGGTGTGGACGCAACCAATGAGTGGTTTTCTTGTGGTATAATGAGACCGGAGGTCTGCTTGAACTCGTGTAGGACGTCCGCCAACTGCTTGACCAACCTGCGTGCCGTCTCATCGCCTCGAAGTCGGAGCCAGAGCGACTGGATTCGAGGTGACAACTCGCTTGAAGGCATGTCGTCGTTCATGGGTGCAACAACGGGAGAGACGCGAGCTCGGCCCCCACGTACCTGATGCGAAGCTTCATGTATCTACGAATTGAGGTGGCGAGAGGTTGATTAGTCCTAGGGAGAACGGATCGCAGCTCTATTGCCTCTCAAAAAGGCGATGCGCCATGCAGATGAAGGCGCCACTAAGGCATACAAAATAGCTCCCTCACCTGCGTCTCTTCCTCTCTAAGGTCACGATAGCTCGGAAGTTTCTCAGCTAGCCCGCCATCGAGCGCATCTCGAGGCACACCTTCCTGCATTTGCTCGCGTTGATGCACCAACACCTCGAGCAATGCGCAGAGGTTTGCACCCAAGCTGGATGCATTCTCCCATTCCCTCGCAGGCAGAGCGCGCAGAAGCATTGCGCCCATCGTAATTGAGGAGTCGCGATCGGGTGATAAGCTCAGCTGCGCCTGCCCGGTGATCAGCTCATATAACTCCACGAAATGAGTTTCGAGCGACAAGTTCTTAGCCACTAGGTCGATGCGCCTTAGTGCCCCGTCGCCCGCAAAATTCACCTCCCCACGGACGCTCGGAGGTCGTAAGACGAGTGCATCGTTGGCTTGCTGTAAGGCCCCGGGGTCTTCTGGCGTCGCCCGCTGAAAGAGTGGTCCAAGTGTGATCACCTCGTCGAACCAAACCGCTGCGCTGAGCGGTGACAATTCCATGGACGGTCGCCTAAACATTTGACTATATAGCCGTCGGCCGTGAGGCTCAGGTGACGACGGTGAATGAGGGGCAATCTCATCATTTGCCACAGAGGCCGTGGCCAATGTAGGGGGTAGGATGGAAATGACGAGCGCGTCATGATATGCTGCTAGCTCAGCGGCTATCAGGGCAGCAGTGCCCGTAAGAGTTCCACTGCCTGCGGCGAGGGCAAGGCTATCGAGGTGTGCTTGTAGCAAGATCTGCTCCTCGATCGGTTGTAGCCGGCAATCGGCACGAATCAGCCGTCTATGCAAAATGTATAGCTCAATGGAAGTAGCCATGTCCCAAGAAGAGAGGCATGGAGAGCCGTTATGAAATGCGTCTACCGATGGTGGAGTCGTGGGCGAGCGGCGACGCGAGCGCGATGCAGAGGCCGGTGATGGAGTAATGGCTGCTGTGGAACGAGAGGGGGTGTTGTGGGCTGGCAAGATGGAGCTTCTGAGTGATGCAAAACTAGATGTTCCATCCGATTCTGTAGAAATCGTCTGTTCAAGCGGAGACTCAAAGCGACATCGCCACTGAACAAGTTTCACCTGAAAAGGAAGGTCCAACGTCCACATCAGTAGTGCGCGCGAAGCGTGCGGCGGTTGCAAAACGCGGGGAGGCAGGGGACGAATGATTTCCGGCTGCTACGCTGTCATGGTGGTGTGTGGAGCCAAGTGACCACGTTGACAACAATATGAGGTGTATAGCGCGGAATGAATGGCTAATGGATTCTTCCAGCCGAATGCATGCCCATGACTCCGGGCGTGTGTAGCGCACGCCGATTTCACCTTAAGCCGTGCTGCATGTGCCTCGGGATGGTTGTCCTCCCGTCCCACATTCTCAATGGCTTCCCAGAGCTGCTGTTCCTCAACTGAAAGTCGCGTATCGGCCATACACGCATCGGCAAGGCGAAGAACCTGGTGCAATAGGGGCAGGTGCAATAGAAGCATTCCTCGTGTTAGGCTTGTAAACAAAGCCAATTCGTTAAGCTGGCCACACGCCAGTTAACCAAATCCTGCTGCTTAGATGTGCAGTGCTTTTGACGGGTAAATTCTGAGTGCAAGATCCGTGTAGGCGACACTCAACACGTGGCGGGATGCGTCACCTGGTCATATCTCCGGTGCGCAAAGTGAAGCAGTAGCAGGTATAGAGATGATGCTAGTGTCCGCGAGCATAGTACGCGATTGGACGGGTGAATAGGATACAAATAGTGTCGTGCCTGGGTGAGCGCTGCAAGCCATGCAAGGTCGTTCCGTTCTAGCAGGCAGGTGCCGGCGTCTCGTCTGATGTGGTACGATTCATCTCGGCCGTTCGGGTTTGTAGCCCGTGGAGATTGATCGGCCGGCGCTGTTGTGTTCTTACTGTACGGCTTTGCCGCGGCTGAGACAAGTACAGCTAGCTCGCCCTGTTCATCCTCGAGCACGACAGCGTGAGGTAGGCAGCCGAGGAGCTGGCGCACCGCGCCTGCTCTTCCTCTCGCGTGCCCACCATCAAGGTCAATAGAACCTTCGCTAGTCTGATTGATCGCAGTTACGCTAGAGATGAACATCGACGCATGCTCACGGCAGTACAAGCGCGTGACTCCGCCCGTTCCCCCACTGGAGCGTTTGACTTCGAAAGCCAGGCGAAGGCGCGGGAGCTCAACACTTGCCAAGGCCCAACCACCATCGTCCAGATCGGATGAGGTGCTCGATGCCCCTGCAACACCTGCAGTGCGATCATGAAGGTCATCAGCCGGCGCAGTTTCGGCCGGCCTACGCCGACGTGCCCATGCTAGAATATGAGAAGGATCGTCTAATCGTCGTAGGATCATAGCAAGAGCGTGCGTCTTCTCATCGAGCTCCGGATGCAGCAAGTTGATTAGGATCTCATCTTCCACACCGTCAGATTGCTCGACCACCTCCTCCCACGTCTCATCATAGGCCAGCGTGGCGTCCGTTGGGGCCTCAGACCAATCAGACATGGGGGCGATGCCCGTAGGAGATGCCATAGGGTTGCAGGCAATGGCTGGATTAGCAGGTGGCGAGGCGCGGCCTCGTGGGCGCAGCCGTCGCCTGCGGATGCATGCAGTATGCAAAGCAGCACGAGTGGCCGGAAAATCGCTCGTATTGGCATCTTTGGAGCCGGGGTTCGATGGAGTTGCATGCGCGTCGATGGATGCAGTGAGTTCAGGAGACAAGACAACCAAGATGAGAGTCGGATGCGAAGTTTGATCGAGTGCGGCGGAGGCTTTTGGGTATCCGGTGAGGGTGTCATCCTCATTTTGCCAGAAAAGATGTGTTTCGAGTAGCACCTCGGGAAGCAGCCCATGAAGCAGGCGCGAAGGGACGTAAGTTTGTTCGATGGTGGAGTGCGTTTGCTGCACAGTGAGGTTCGGGGCAATAGCAGGACTCGCGACAGGTTGCGTCAGCGTCGTAGAACCATGCGCATTGCCTGCAAAGCGGCGCGATAAGAAACCACCGTAGTCGCCCCATCCTGCAACTTTGTCTTGTGGCTTGTGCTGCGAGTCAGCACACGAATTCCCGGGCCCATTCGCTACGGGGGCACGGACAACCGGTGGCAGTCCAACCAGGCTGGAAGTGACGTGGCGAGTTATCACTAGCGATTCCGCAGCGGCCACCTGCGCCATCGCGTCCCCACAGGCAAGTACTGGCACAGGCTCGGCATACGACGGTAGATTCCGTAGGGAGGCGAGGGAGCAGTCCGCACGAGAGCAGAAGGTGAGCACTCGGTACCATCGCCGACCGTGCTCTACAAGGTTGAAAACCAGCACTCTAGGTGGTGAGCGATAAACTACTACCTCCTTGTGCTGCGCATGATCTCGGGAAGTCGCGCGCAGCAGCGCGGCCGAAACGCTCGAGAAGGCGTCATCAAGAGGCGGCAAGTAGAGGTTGAGCGACGGGAAGTGAGCGAGGCGCACAGGCTCGAGCAACTCGCGTAGCCACGCCTTCTTGCCTTGTGCAGAGACGCTGCGGATGAACGGCACCACCGACGCAATAGATTCCAAGAAGGTGTGATATGGATGGGTGAAGAGGCCGGGGTGGGGCGTGAACGTAGGACGAGGAGCAACCCAGCGACGTAGTTCATGCCGTCGATGAACAAGGCGCAACCAAGTACGTTGAGGCGTTGCAGCAACCTCCGCAGACTGAAAGGAGCTGGGTTTTGCCGCGGCGCCAAAGATGGAGCGAAAATCAGCGAAGTCGACGAAGCTAGCGTGGAGCACCTATGCGCATCGTGACGGTAAGCGGGTGGGTTGCCATGCGGAAGGCGGCGGGGCCGCACGCTTTCGGCAGTTTGCACGATAGACTCAAGAAGGGCGGGACTAGCTATGCGAGCAGTTGCATACAAATACCTCGAGTTGTTTCCGTGCGGCGGACGCGTGATACTCGCCTAGCTGCACATTGATCTCCTGTTGTGTCGGCGCGATCATACACTCCCGTTTCAAAGCCGCCTCGAAGGCGTCGGCCGGCGCAGCGCCAGTGCGGCCCTCAGGTTGCAGCTGTTGCTTCCGCTCGACACGGCCCTCGGCGTTATAATCGAGCACAAACCTTCCCTCGTTGAGTTGTCCCGGCATGGGACGCCAGGGTTCCGACGCATCTACCATGAAGCTGGCACGCGGACCACCGCACGCCACCGCACGCACCACGTGCGACATGACCGAGGCAGTCTCGGTGGCATTCGAAGGGTCGGAAAGTCGACGGAGCAGGTGGTGGCGATGTTGCTGCCACAAGTCGAACAGGTGGGTCTGCGGGATCCGCAGATGACGGGCAGCGGCTTGGCGGACTTCGGGCGAATGGGCGGGAGTAGCGGCTGAGACCGCAAAACCATCCGGAGGGAGCTCTGTGTCCCATTCAAAGTTGTGCGTGAGGAACACCTGTCGGGGGAGGGGTTAGTCGGTCGAGGGCACGGCGTGCGCCGCATGCCTTCAGAGCAACAGCACTCTCTCAAGCGGTGACGGGTGCGCACCGGATGTGGCCACAGCCCCATACCTGCGCTGCGAGGAGCCACTTAACGGCACACGTGTCGAGCGATTCCTCGGCAACGTTTTGAAAGAGAAGGGCAATGTGTGCGACCACGACTCCAGCTCCTCTCACATCCTTCTTTTGGACGCAACGATCGAACCATGCTTCGAGTAGGGGAAAGACATCGGCGTGCAGCTGATGCCGAAGTCTCCCCGCCTCGACCGCAAGCGTACTGCCGTTTCGATGTGGGGTTTGAGATATCTGAAGCCCTCGCACCCATACGCGTGGCCCGCAATTCGACTTAAATGGTCGCTCTTCCGCGAAATCGGGCTCCTGAACAAACCTGAGCCTCGACGGAGTGTCGGCCAAACCCTTGTTAGACCCATGGTGATCAGCCGCATTCCTCAGGGTGCAATCGGGAGTGGATGCGGCCACAGGCATCGAGGCTCTGCCTTCTGCCGTTCGAGTGTCGCCATTGTCGTACTCGCCTCCGAGGACGCCGGCCGGGGGGGCTGTAAATTTATTCAAGAGCGAGGGCGGACTGCCCTGGCTAAGGGTGGCCTGCGGGCCATCCGCTTTCTCCGCCTCAGCACCGCCATAGGCCGTTCGCTCCGCGCCCCCAGCTGTGGCGGCCGGTGCCTTGGAATCTGCTGCTTCCGCATCGGCGGCTGCATCGCTAGGCGACACGCTCGCCTCGTTTGGGCTGGCGAGGCCTCCTTGTGCGGATAACGACGATGGAGGGCATGCACTCATCCCGTCCCCATCGATGCGAGTTATCCTCTCGAGTTCAGTAGCCTTTGCGCCTGCTATTTCAACCCGCTCTTTCCATTCACGATGCTGCAAAAAGAAGTCCACATATGCCTCGACCCGCACCTGCGTCCAGTGGAGCAATTGGGGGATGAGCCACAGCGCAAGGCGAAAGGCCTCGCAGGGCAGCAGGTCACTGAGCAACGGGAACGAGGTGGCAGTCTATGCGCACCGCGAGGCGCACGGTGAAGAGAATTACTGCGGCCGAAGCGGAGTCCGGCGAGCCTGTGTCCATCTCGGTAGCTGCAGCAAGCATCTTAAGAATGGGAGACAAGAGCAGCGCTGCCGGCGCGTGCACTAGCTCGTTGAAGAGCAGGCCGAGCGGCGTTGCTAGATACTCCGTCCTCTTTTCCCGCGAGATCGGGATAGTCTCGGGCAGCGGCCGATCGCCACCCGCCTGCCAAGGACCGGGCTCGAAAAGGCACGCCTCAACGACTTCCTGAATCCGGGGTTGAGCGAGAGCCTGGATGCGTAGCGGGTCAGCGAAGAAGGAGAGGAGCAGAGGGATTCGTAGGTAGGGGGCCGTGAGATACTGGAGCAAAAGCTCAGCATCGCGAGCGGAGAGGGTACTCGCCATGTGCGCCGAAGAGGACCGCGAAGCTTCGCGTGGTCGGGCATGGCGGTCGCTGCCAGCGCTAGGCAATCGGGGCGCTTCATCGCCGTCATCACGCTGTATAGCATGGAGCTCATCGGACGACAGGAAGAGGATGGCCTCTTCCGTCGAAAGCTTGTCTTCGGTTCTCTCCCCCCGACGGCCGAGCTGGGCCACCAAAAAGGCAGGGAGTGCATGCGATGGGGGCGTGCGCAGGCGTGGGCCGCCGTCACGCCCTCGGAACCACGCAGAAAAACTCCCAGTGAGGCGGTCTGCGCCAGTCGCTAGGCACCCCTCGACTAGATCGCGTCCAAAGCCGCGAACGCACAGCGTGCCCCCCTTCCCGGTGTGCGACCATGCGAGCCGTGCGTCGCACGGGCGCCAGCGCTTGCGCGACGGCAAGCCATCGGCTGTGGGCACCATGAAGAGCCGCAGCAAGAATAAGACGTCGCGCAGCGTGGCGAGCTCCGGACACAGCCCAAGAAGCTCGGGCGACTCGCCCGTAAGCATCTTGGCGCGCTCGTCGCAATCGCCCGGGGCGCTCGCTTCGCTCGGCGTGCCACCGAAACCCATCTCACATGCCAAGCGCCCTGCGAGCGCCAGCTCACCCTCCCCGAAGGCGGCGGGACGTTCCCATCGGAACAGCTGTTGCGCGGGCGCCACGGCCTCCTGGACCGACGTAAAATAATCCAGCAACATGCCGCGCGCGACGGCGAGCTCGGGCTGCATCAGCTTGAGCGTATGCGACTCGTCGGCGAAGGTGCCAACGGCAAATCCAAACGGCATAGCTGGCTCGCCCGCCGTGCCCGCGTAGTGGCGCGAGACGAGCGCGGGTAGGTCGGAGGCCTGGATGCGCAGGAGGGCATCGAGCAGAGCGGAAATGCAGGCGACAGTGACGAGGCGCGCGCCGTCGGCCTCCCGAGTAGGCGTGAGGCAGAGCGTCGCCGCGGCGTAGTGCTGTGCTAGTGCCCCTATTTGACGGATGAGTCCGGCTTGCTCGTGGTAGGTGACAGAGGCTGAGTGCCAGAAGCAACGGTGCGTGCGCTCCGGCGAGTCGAGAGGTAGCGGCAGCGGCACGACGCATGTGAAGAGATGCTGGAGCAGCGCGACCCGTAGGCATCCGGAGTTTTTCACCATGGCGGCCTGGTTCGCCAGCAGCGTGCACTGGAGGATGGCATGCTGCATGGCAAGCGATACCTCTGCAACACTGCCCACCCGCGAGGCGACGGCTGTAAGCCGCACTGGTCGGAGGAAGGGCGGGTCCGGCGGCGTGCCTGCTAGCTGCTCCACGTCTTCGGCGCGAGCCACGCGCGAGAAGAGGCCGTGTAGCGTGCTGCTGTTAACGCCGCTGGCCGCGCCCACCTTGGCAGTGCAATTGATGGGCAACGCAAGCGATGGTTGCGCAGTGCCGAGCGCGCGAGCGTGCAGCTCATCCGCCAGCGCGCCGACGTCACTCACGAGTTTTGCGATGGACACGAGTTCGGCGTCGGAGACGGCTGAAAGGGCAGCCTCCGGCAGCGCACTGCTGGCAATCCCGAAGACGGGATGGGCCTGCTTGTCGGCGGGCGCTGCCGCCGCCGCTAGCTCGTCGCGTCCGCCACCTGCATCGCATGGAAGCGCCGCCAATGGAAGCGCCGACGCCTCCGCCGCGTGGGCCGCGAGCCCACGACACCCGGCAGCGATAAGCGCGTGGTCATGCGTGCCGAGGCTCACCTCCTTGCTCGCGCGAAGCTCGCCCAATTGGTGCCGGCACGCACAGAGGACGAGCCGGCGTAGCTGTAGTGTGAAGCGTACCGCCACGGTGGGCTGCACACCACATAGCCAGAGCAGGCCGTGTACACCTTCCAAGACAGTGGCCGCACGTGTGCGATCGCCAAGTGGTGCTGGCCGTCGGCTAAACTCGGCTGGCGGTGGGCTGCGCGCGACGGCTTGCGGAAGCGAACAGCCACTGAGGAACGGGATGACCACCTCATAGAGAGTTCGCGCCCCCGCGCCGCCCACAGCGCTGCTGAAAGCAAGCTCGCGGTACAGCATCACCCACGGCGCCGAGTCGAGCAGTCGCTCGGAGCGCACCCGGCGCACAACGAGGACTGGGTCGTACACCTCGCCGTGGCACGGGTGGTAGCCGAGACCGGCGCTCGCACTACACACCGCCATATCCCATCCCTCCTCCGAGCGGCGCAGTGCGAGCAGTACGTCGGCGGGCTGCGCGGCGCGCGATCCGGCGGGCCCAGCAGTGGGAAGCAGCCCGTCGGGGCCTGCAGCCGGGGCCGTACCAGTCGACACATTGAGCCAACCCACGGGCACAAGCACACACGTGCCTGCTGGGCCATCGGCAGCACGGCGGAGCCACTCGGTAAGTTGGCCAATATAATCGACCAGCCTCCGGCTCGAGGATCCTTCCTTGGAGGGCAGATCGATCGGCACGCTCGCAGCGAGCTTGGCTGAGTGTGCGAGCGCGTTGGCGAGTGCCTCGATCGTCTCCTCCGCTAGGCCGTGGGACGGCCCAGCGGCGAGCAACTCACCCACCAGGTGGAGTGCCGTACCAATTCGCAGCCCGCTACCCCCCGCTAATGCCATCGGCTCCTCGCCCAACAGCATTCCACCCCCTCCTCCACCTCCACCGCTGAGCGGTACTTTGGCCACACCGCCGGTAGTCTTGGGCACGGCGGCAATCTGGCTGTCAGAGGTAAGGAGGTCAAGAAAGCAGGAGTGACGCCATGCGAGCGTCTCCGTAGCAGGCTCACGTGGGCCTCCTGCCCGCCGCTGCACCTGCCGCTCTCCGTACCCCTCTCTTTGACGGAGGAGGAGCGGCAGAGCCTCAGCCTTCGGGGAGAGAGATGCGGCGGCTGTTGGCCACGGGAAGGATGAGGAGGTAGGGACGGCGGCAGTGGAGTTGGCGAGCCCGTCTGTGCTTGTGCCTGGAGGAACATTTGGAGGCGTGCCTGGAGGAACACGTGGAGGCATGGCGAGCGAGGTGGAGCGTGGTGCGGCTGGCGGCATCCGGGAGAGGGAGAATGAGAGAAGGGGTGAGGTGAACAACGGGAGAGGAAAAAGGTTTCCGAGGGAGAGGGGAGCAGATGTGGGTCAGAAGGCTGTGGCAACGAGGGGAGAGGGGGAGAGGGCAGGGCAAGGGCGGGGCAGGAGGCAGAGGGAGAGGGAGGAAGAGAGGAAAGGAGGGAGAGGGGGAGGGAGAGGGAGAGGGGGAGGGAGAGGGGGGAGGAGGCGCGGGGTGGGGGTGGGGGTGGGCGGGGGGAGGACGAGCAGGGAGGGAGGGAGGGAGGGAGAGGGAGGGAGGGAGGGCGGCAAAAAGGGCGCGAGAAGCAGGAAAAACGAGAGGAGGGGAGAGAAGGGGAGAGAGAAGAATATTATGTGTACGAGTACGAGTATCGAAATGAAAGATGAGGATATGATGAGAGAGGGGCGCGACAGCGGAGGGAGACGTGGTATCATAGGGAGTTTTTCTGAGCGATTCAGTAAGGAATGAATGGGCTTGTCCTCACGAAAGATGCAGGCTTGTGATCGGTCCTGAGATGAAGAGTACAGAATATACAACATCATTGAGGAGAGAAAAGAGAGAAGGTTCTTCTTGGTGGAGAGAGAGAGAGAGAGAGGAGAGGAGAGGGAGGGAGGGAGGGAGAGAGAGAGAGAGAGAGAGAGAGAGAGAGAGAGAGAGAGAGAGAGAGAGAGAGAGAGAGAGAGAGAGAGAGAGAGAGAGAGAGAGAGAGAGAGAGAGAGAGAGAGATCTAAGAGTGGGAGTAGAGTAAAGAAGAAAGATCTCTAACGAGGGTAGGAGTACAAGTAGACGGTAAAAAAAAGACGCTAGTTCCCTTTTTTTAGTTGGGGGGGGGGGTTGAGTCTGTAGTCTGTAGTTGACGGGTGTTCACAGTCGCGCGCCGTGAGTTGGGTGTGTTCGTGGCGCAGCCGCGGGGTGCATTTCCGTTGTTCCGCTTGGTTAAGAGCCGCGTTTAGCCGCGGCGCGAGGAAAGTTTTCGGGGGTTTTGACAGTGTTCGCTTTGGACTTTGGGGGTGAGGGTGAGGGGAGTGGGAGTGGGGAGTAGGGGGTAGGGGTAGGGGAGTAGTGAGTAGTAGTAGTAGTAGTAGTAGTAGGTCGTTGCAGGGGGGGGGGTCTCCTGAGGCTCACCTTGCATTCGCTACGGCGGATCGCTTCAACACGCAACACGGTCCTCACTCACTCGTCGCGAATAATGTGGATTGTTGGGGATGAATAGCCCGCCCATGAGAGCGAGGCCTGGTGCCTGGTGGCATTGCGTAGGTAGTAGGAAGGAGGAGGGCGATAAGGTTTGGGTTTGGTTTGGGTCAGGCACCGATTAATTGTTCGCTAAGCTAAGGGGTAAAGGGGGGACGAAAGTGGAGCAGTAATTTGCAGGGGTACTTGCTATATACTTAGGGGTAGGCGGTTATGTCCCGTTTTTTCTGCCCAAATGTCCCCAAAAAATGTCTCGGGACATCCAAATTTTGCACCCAAATGTCCCCTGAAATGTCCATTAGACATGCCTAAATGTCTAGTCGCGCACTTATGTAGCTGCCACCCCGCCCTCCCCGAAGGCAGCTATTGCTATTGCTCGCCCGTGGTATAGATAGCGGTCAGTCGGTTCCGTCCTACATTGTAGGACCGCGTCCTACGATTTCCATGCATTCGTAGGACTCTTGCCTTTAGTTAGTGCCTCAAGGATAGCTTAGGTTCAAGAATCTGGGCTTCCCACCAACTAAACCAATTCACATCTTTCCCTCCCATACATGATTATTAGCTCTCCCCATGCATGGCCAAGCCTGTAGAGCTAGTCTTCACCAACTTTTGCCCTCACCTTCCGTGTGTGGTGCAGCACTTCCGGGGGGCGCCCAAGTCCCAAGTCGGAGGAGTTTTATTTTAGCCCTTTGTTTGAAGACACTATGGCAGCAAAACGGACTCTTGGACCTCTAAACCAAGCTAAGGCATCACTGTAGGTCTCAAAGAGGGCAATAAAACCTGCATGCCATCTCCTCAGAACATGAGACATGAGACATGATGGGAGGAGCTCATCATCATGGATTATTGGTGGCTTCTTGCATTCGTAGGACCGGTCCCCCGTGTTTCCACCGGACGACCAGGGTTGCGCGAGCGAAAAAACGAAGCTCTTGCTTGAGGGAATGGGAATGGGAATGTGGTGCTTTGTTTGTTGCTATAGAACAACTTCAAGAGAACATCCACACACAAAGTAAGCCAAAAGCCCATGGTTCCATGGTTAGGCCAGAATACCACCAAATGCTTGTGTTTACACGTGGGCAATTCCGTCCTACATTGTAGGACTGGTCCTACAAAGCTGGGTACCTTTATCCGATAGATAGTAAACATTGTACTACATGTATTGTAGTATAAATATTAAATAAGTATAGTGTATAGTGTTATTACTATTACATAGGCTCGTACACATCTACACACATCTCACACCTCACACTTGCTCACACATTAGACATTAGTACGCGGTCATTCTTCGTTGCGGCGCGCATTGCGGTTGTAGCGCAACATCACAGACGCATGTACTTGTGATCTGATGGAGGCCAAGAGCGGAACTTTATAACGACATTACGAGCATAACGGTAGAAGCAGCTCCCGCGCCATTTTCGCGCGCGAACGCCCCCCTGGGGGGCCCAAATGTCCAGGGACATTGCGAAAATGTCCCGTTCCCGTAAACCTGCCCAAATGTCTTGTTTCGGAACGGGACATAACCGCCTACCCCTATATATACTTGGTTAGTCAGGCAAGGTGGCGGCCTACAACGCTTGGGCTCCGGCGGCCGGCGGCTTGGGGCGGCCCCATTGGGGCGTCGTGATGGCAGGGGCAGGGGGGCGGCAGAGGGGAGTGGTGGGCGCGGGGCTCCATGCTTCATCGCCAAGCACGATAAAAAACGATATTTTTTTATTCTGACCGAGCATCGAAATGCATACGCCCATCCCTAATTGTATAGCTTAAAGCGCGTCGCACGAAGCCGCAGAAGGTCCAGATGCACAACACCGTCACGGACGATCCCCGCTCACGATACACTCATACTTCACATACGCAGGGCACTCGACGCACCACTCAACTCGCCTGTCACGACACTACGGCGAACCAATCGCAGAGACGTCATGAGGTTACGTCACAAGGCACATGTGCGCCCGCCCGTCGCCGCTGCATGCTGTCATCGAAAAGAGTGTGCCATAGAGTGAGCAAGCCCGCAGTCGGTTGTATGGTGCTCATCTAGGGTTTGCACGTGCGCCCGCCCCGTTTGGGGGCTAATTGCTAATTGCCATCACCACTTATGTTGTTCCCCCATGGGGTGGACTGCGTTGTATCAAGAAGAAATGGATGTCTCTCGGCCTCACACCTTTGTATGGAGAGGGAGGGGGTGGACGGGGAAAGGGGGCGGCCAACCCCCCCCCGCCCCCCTCACGCCGCCTCCGAGCTCTTCACTAGTCCTGCCGATGTCCATCTATCTTCCCGGCTAATGCGCATCTCGCCTAAATTACCCCTCTCGAGTGCCACCTACGACTGTGCAGCTTGTGCACTACGATGCCCATTGTCCCTTGGGCGCCCTGCGTTTGCGAATGCCTCGCTCCACCGCTCGAAACGCCCAGGCAGGATGAACCATGCGATGCGCCTACCGCACAGATGCACTATGCATAAGGGTCAGTGGCGATCCAAGGATGGCTTAGCGCCTGCGCGGCGGATGGCCGTTCAGCGGGGTCGATGCGCAATAGCGATCCAACGAACGAGATGAAGAGTTCGTCGTCCGTGTGGAGCCGGTGCCGGAGCGACGTGGGCTGCGAAGCACCAAGGGGATAGGAAGCGAGCGACGATGAGTTGCGACGCGCGCCCGAGGGGGGAGGGTGTCACTCGAGGCGTGCAGCATAGGTCCACTTGAGGGCACAGCGAGTGGTACAGCACGTCGCCCAGCAGGCCACATGCCGAGAGGCCTTGCTGGCTCACGGATCTGCATCCCCTGCGACGCACCTTTGGATGGAGCACATAGCTGCGGCCCTGATCCCTCTCGTATACGTTGCCCTTGCGGAAGAACTTGTGTGAGTGCCGCCCGTTCGCCAGCATGTGCGGCGGAAAGGCCCCAAGGATGCCAATGATCCGCGCCAGCATGGTTGCGAGCGAGTCGTTTTGGAATAGGACGTACCCAGTATGCAGTTCAGCGATGATAGCGCCGAGCGACCATAGGTCGATCTTGGGGTCGTAAGGGAGCCCAAGCACAACCTCGGGCGCGCGGTAGGAGCGCGACTGGAGGGTTGAGGGTGGATGGGTGGGTGGGTGGGTGGGCACTCGGACTGGGCGAATGCGGTTACGTGCGCGGCGTCGTGCGCCGTGCCCAATGAGCGGCAGCATGAGATTGCGGCTCATAAGCGGCCGCCTTACCTGCACGTAAGATGAGAGGTGATCCGTGGTGAAGCAGGAAGAGCCAAAGTCGATCACCTTCACCTCGCACCGAGAGTAGGACTTGATCAAGATGTTCTCGGGCTTCAAGTCGCAGTGGATGAGCCCTAACCTGTGTACAAAGACTAGTGCCTCGAGACACCTAGGGCGGGTGAATGGGGAGAAGTGAGGGCGCCTCGATGGGGCCGTTAGGACGGTGCGACAGTCCGCACGTGCCACTGCGCGCCCCGCGCATGTTTGTGAAGTTGTGAGCACGGGAGTGGCGTGGCGTCGCGCCGACCAGTCCCCACGTGCCGCAGCACTGCCGGATGGCGACGAGCTAAGGGGCAACAAGATTGCTCACTGCTTCGTGATTTTACGCAGACGCGGCAGTGTGAAGTATGGCTCCGCGCCCGAGTCGCGGTTGAAGCGGGAGAACTCGTAGAGATTGTCGCGTAGGAGCTCGCACACGATGAACAGATGCTCTTTGTAGTAGAAGTAGTCGTACCTAATGTGCAAGGAGGGAGCCGATCGCCTCATGGTGTTGGGAGGTGAGGGCTAGTGAGGAGTGAGGGCGGATGCGCCCGTCTCCCTTGCGCCATCTGCGGCGGCCGAGCGCACATATGAAGGACGTGGTGCTCATCCTTGGGATCATGGCTCCGGAGATAACGGAGGAGCTTAATCTCATCGAGCGACTGGTCGAAGAAATCCTTGTTGTTCTTGATAATCTTAATGCAGACCATCTCGCCAGTGTGCAAGTCGAGGCACTGTACCGCCTTGGAGAAGGCGGCCGATCCAAGGTACTCTTTCACCTAGCCCAGAAGCGGGAGACGGCGTCAAGAGCGTGCGCACGGCGTGTGAGCCAGCGAGCGTCGACGGGCAACGGGCAGGAAAGTCGGGGCGGAGTAGGGCGTAGGCACACCTGGTAGCGCGAAGCGATGAGCGAGTGGATGCGGATCGGGAAGTTTTTGTTTTCCTCGAAGCCTGTGTGACGTCTCTTGTGCACGACGCGGAGGTTGAGCGTTTCGTGCATCGCCTCGGCAGCGCGCATTCGCTCCATTGGGTCGAGCTGCGTGTACGGAGCCAAGATGAATCAATCGGGCGGGTGGCGTGGTGGGGCGGACGGCACGCACTGGGCTTGGCGCGCGTGTGTGCTCGGAATCAGTGCGCTCGGCCGTTGTTGCGGGAACGCGGCCAGCGCAAATGCCCGCTCACTCAAACCACGCTCACCTCGGCATCAGAGACCTCGACCTCCTCCTCGCCCTCGTCCTCATAGTCCTCCTGCTCGCTCTCCTCCTCATCCTCCTCGGCCTCACTCTCATCCTCGTCGTTGTCCGCCGGTGGCGGCGGCAGCCCTGTCAGATTGCGCCGCATGCGCGGCGGCCCGCTGCCCAAAGCTGATTCCTCGCCGCTCTCCACGTCGCTCGAGGCTGCCTCCGTCTTCAGCGCGCTCGGCGGGAGCGGTGATGCATTGGAAGATCCGACCGTCGAACAGCCGCGCGAGGAGGTGCGAGAGCCGCGCAGGCTGCCGCCCCCTACAATCTCGACCGAGCCGCTCACGCGCACAGCGCATGCTTTGCCTCGCGAACCGCCCGAGGCGGGTGTGCTGAGCGCACTGGCACTGACGTCGTCGGCAGCGGCACCTTCCTCGTCGTCCTCATCCGAGTCGTGTGCGCCACTTGTGTTCACGTCCGTCTTGGCTGCCGAGCGTGCGTCCGCCTCCGTCCGGTCGGCTGCCTCACCGCCGCTGGTAGTAGCGCCGCTCTCCCCGCGAATAGTGAGCATCCGGTTGATTGAGGCGGCGAGCGCTGCCGAGGTGGCTTCATCCTCGTCGTCACCCTTGACCGCCCACCCGACGCCACCCTCGGGCGGAATTGTGCCGTCGCGATCCACGCGCTGCAAGCCCGCCTCCGCCACCGACGCTTCGGCCATTGCCTTCCCTGACAAGGTGCGCTTGCCGATGCCAGGTGAGAAGCCAGGCAGCCGGCTGTGCGCAATGGTGGATGATTCCTCCGTCTCGTCGACCTCGTTGGCCTTGTCGGCGTCGGCGGAAGTGGTATCCCCCAGTTCATTGCGCGACGAGCGCGACGAGCGCGAGAGCGGCGGGAAGGCGGTAGGCACGCCGCCAGACAGCGGCGTGCCGAGAGGCGTTGAGCCGAGCGGCGGGAAGTCTGCAGGCGGCAGGCTGCTGAGGTCGACGCGTTGGTAGGTCTCGAACCCAACGCGCTCATCAGAACACGAATCCCTTGGCGTCGAGTTGTTCGAAGACAGCCCCGAGGGTGCGGGCTTCCTCTCGTAGCCCAAGTCGTCATCGTCCTCCCACCCGTCTGGAGCGGCGTCCCCCTCCCTCTCAGGCTGGAAGTAGGAGATCTGAGGCTCCACGGGCGGGTGTGGCGGCAGCTCGAAGCGAGGAGCTTCGGAGATGTCGGCCGGAGATGTGGCAAGCATGCGCTCAAGCCGTGAGGGGGAGGAGGGGGAGAGAGACGAAGGGGAGAGAGAGAGCGGTGGGGAGAGAGAGGAGAGCTCTGTGGCTAGGGCCTGTGCGGTGGAGGAGAGGTTGTGGGAGGCGAGGAAGTCGAGGACGAGCTGGAGGGAGGCCTGGGAAGGCGCGCGGGGGCGTGGGGGGGGAGAGGGGGGCATGAGGAAGGGGGAGGGAGGGGGTTGGGAGGGGGGTGGAAGGGGCAAGGGGAAAGGGCGAGAGGGGGGCGGGAGGGGGGAGGGAGCGAGAAGGGGGGAGAGGGGAGAGGGAGGGGGAGAGAGAGAGAGAGCGAGGAAGGGGGTGGGTAGAGAAGAGTAAAGTATTATATACTGTAGAAAAGAGCGAGAGAGAGGGAAAGAGGGGGAGAGGAGAGAGGAAGGGGAGAGGAGAAGAGGGGACGAGAAGAAGAGAGACGAGAGAGAGAGAGAGAGAGATGAGAGAGAGAGGAGAGAGAGAGGGAGGGAGAGAGAGAGAGGGAGGGAGAGAGGGTATATGGAGACACAGATGATAGTGGGAGAAGAGGAGAGAGAGAGAGAGAGAGAGATCATGCACACCACGGTAGAGAGAGAGAGACACACGTACGTACGAGGAAGAAGGGGAGAGAAGTATATGACACAAGATATGGAAAGAGATAGAAAGTAGAGAGAGAGAGAGAGAGAGAGAGAGAGAGAGAGAGAGAGAGAGAGAGAGAGAGAGAGAGAGAGAGAGAGGGTGCTGCTTCTTTATGAGTACTCCTAAAGTAGCAGTGGAGAGAGAAGAATCGGCGGATTTTACTGCTGAGAATGAGGGAGAAACGAGGTCGTTACGTAAATAAATCGGGAGGTTGTCATCGGGTGGGTGGGTGGGTCGCCCACCCTCATTGCGTGGGCGGCGGCGGCGGGGGGCGATGTGGGCGTGTACCCATTTTTAGACGGAGGGCGGCGGCGGCGGCGGCTCACTGTGATGTAGCCCCCTCCGTGGAATTAAAAATTAAAGAAGGAAAGTGACGCGAGGTCTGTGCTGCTCTCTTGGGCTTCCAGTACTAGAGGCTTGCGCTTCGTGCACGTGCCCGCTTCGCGGGCGTGCCCCTGTCCCCCCCTAGCTCCCCATGGCCCCAAGGAAGCCTGCCACCAAGCCTGTGCCCGCCCCTGGCCACTACACCGTCCAGGCCCGCGATGCCCGAGCGATTGAGCGCGCCGCGACCGTCGAGGACGTCAGGAAAGCGGCAGAGTACTGCCGCGCGAACGACGTTGGTGTCAAAGCCGCGCTGGCAACGGGGTTGTTCCCCCATGCAACGCGCTCTCGGGTTGCGGGGGAGCTGCAGCGGCACTCCTCAAGCCAGGAAGTGGTCCGGGATGCGAACCAGCAGCTTCTCACGAATGCCGAGCGCACAAAGCTTGCACATTGGATACTGACCCGCGCAGATGCACATGACCCGCAGAACCGCCACCAGATTTCTGTTAAAGTCCGCACGATGCTCGGCGAGCGCCATAGGTTCGACAAGTCTCGCAAGTACGGCAAGGGCTGCATCCTCCTGAACACCCCTGAGCTCAACCACCTCAACTCGCAGGTCGACTTGTCCCACACCTTCTTCCAGCGTATCTACCCGTGGTGGCGTGCGCACGGCATTGCGATTGACGAGGGGACATCGCGTGCGGAGGAGGCCCGCAGGTCAAAGAAGTACACGGAGACCGTCGTGCACAATCACTTCCACGGTGAATACGGCCTAGAACGAGAGTTGATTGACGCGGGGGTCATGGACCCCCACACTAAGGTGTGCTATCATACGCTCTTCATTCACGCCCCGTCCGCCTTACGCGCTCAACGCGCAACGCATTCTCACCAACGCACCAATCCCCTCCTCCTCTGCCCCACAGCTCATCAAGGACACGCGCAGATTGCTCAATTGCGACGAGACGCCTCAGCCCCTCGACATGCCACAGAGGGGGAGGCGGGCAAAGGTGGCCAAGCGGAAAGGACGTGCTGTTCGGCAAGTTGCCGGGAACACAAAGGAGAACATCACGGTCATGATGACCTGGGATGCCTCAGGTTGGAACTATGGGGTACAATTGGTTGTGAAGCGCAAATGGGCGACAGCTGACTTGCTTGTGGAGCCCCCCGCCGGCACTTGCACGTTTGACGACGCGGTAGATTTGGTAAGTCGGCGCACACGCTCTTGTCTCCCCGTGCACGCTGCCGAAGGTATGCAGACGGAGGAAACCTTCCTAACGTACATCACACGGCTCGACAAGTGGATCGACCAAAGGAGCTCGGTTGAAGTGGCTGCCGGTGGCGCTCCCATTGAACGGCCAGTCGTGCTCATGCTAGACAACCACGCCTCGCGTTTCAGCGACGAGGTGTTGCAGAAGACGTGCGGGCAGGCCGCCGAGCTCGGAATACGCATCTTCTCGGAGGAGTCGGGCACTTCGGGATTCCTACAAGCCCTTGATCAATTTAACTCTTTATTTCACCGGGCCTACAACAAGGCTCGGGATGCTTACAAGGATGCCCACCTTGTCACCTTTGGCAGCCAGCTTGATCGTCTCAACTTGTCGGACTTCATGGCCATCTTGGGTGGGTCGAAGGAGCTTGGCTTGCCAGGGATGTGGTTTTCGTGGTGCGACCAATATGACATCCTCAAGGCGTGGAAGAGAGTAGGTGTGGCTGGCAACCAACTCCGACCCGATCTCATTGATCGTGCCCATTTCGTTGATCAGGCACACGAGATGGCACAGTCTCTCAGCGAGCCCATGGTGGCTTCGCCTGGTCCAGCTACCCTCGCTGAGGCGAAGCGAACGCCGCCGGGTGTGCGGCGTGGATCGCTTGCGGCAGCAGAGGCCAAAGCGCGGCAGCTAGAGGCATATGCACAGAAGATGGAGAAAAAAGCGGAGGCGCCGTATGATCCTTGCCGAGGCATTTTATCGGGCGCATCGAGCAGCGTCAGCAGCCATGTGTGCTCAGAAGATGCGGGCGGTGATGGGGGGGGCACGGAAGACGACGAGTCTCTGCCAGCGCATGGAAAAAAAGTCCGACTGTTCGAACTCTCAGGGTCGTGGACTCTAAGAGATATGCAGGCTGAGAAAGCAAAGCGTCGAATGCAAGTTGTTGCCACAAGCGAGCAGGCACAACAAAGGAAGGCCGCGCGGATAGAGCGCGCCGCGGACGCAGCGCAACAAGACCTTAGCCGCCGGTCATCGTTTGCCGTTTGCAGTGATGGGTGCGAGTGTCAGTTGGTGCCATGTCCATGGGAGGGTTTCATGCTGTGTGCTTGTGGAAATCTGAAGAGAGGGTTGTGCAAGAAAAGGGAGTGTGTTGTGCGTCGAAGGAGTGCCTCTTCTGGGCTCCTAGAGGTGTCTGAGAGTGGTGTGAGTGCCGGAGCACCTCCCACCGATGTCGGGGCACATCCATGAGGCTCGTCGTGTTGTACGCGCACGCATGTTGAATGCCATTGTAAGTCAGCACTTCAACCATTTCAAAAAATAAGCACATGTCGGCCGAGCTCTCTACAAGAGGAGGCTTTCATGCAGTTTGAGCACCTTCTAGAAACCAAAGTGCACGATTTTATAGTGCCTAATAGAAATGGGGCACATCCATAAAGCTCATGCCTCTACTACTTAAGATCTACGAGCTAGGAGGACAAGAGGGCGTTTGTGCATGGCGTCTGACGGCCTCCTGGTGGTCCAAACCCCTCACCTGTGCCAGAGCAAGGCTGATCTCACCCTTGGAGATTGCCTGAGAGGGCGCGCCGGCAGCTTGGCGCATTCGCGAGCCTCTACCTCTGCAGGCCATTTCGCTCTACTTTTTCGCTCTACGCTCTACCGTTATAACCGCGATGGTGAATCATCAATCTTCGTTCTTATGTCTATACGTTTACGACGTCTCCACGCTTCTATCAATCACTACAATTCATTCAATGTTGGTCTACCATTATACATTATATCCACATCTTCACGTGGCCAAGCAGCTTCTTACAGGTTACAGGTACAGGTAAAGGCTTCTACTCGGAATATGAACATGCTCTAGCTCTGGATTGATCACCCAGGCATGGAGATCAAGGGAGTAGTAAGCACATGTCGATGAAGACCAAGGAAGTAGCGAGCATCTTGCTTGCTAAAGTACACGCCCTCAAGAACCTCAAGCGTCTCGACCCTGTGACCCTGTATGTTGTATGTAAGTCTGACACCTCGGTAAAGCTTCTAGACTTTACCCGCTACTCCATGGCTAAGCTACAAAAAGCTAAAGCCATAAGAAAGCGATCATAAGAACCCGATTTTTACTGTCCCCACCTCTATTGTAACTTGTGGGGAGTTTTAATAAGGGAGCTGGGGGTTTGCGAGGAGCGTGATTTGAAGGGAATGCATGTGTGTATGTGTCTGTGGACAAGCACACGTCAAGGTGTACAGGCAAGTGCGCTGAGGGGTGTCGTGATAGTACCGGGCTAGTGGGAGTAAATTAAACCTTTTAATAGTCTCACCGCGCACGCAGCCGTGGACCCTCTACTTTCTACTCACGTAGGAAAACTTTCTACACCCCCACGCTCCCAGCCCTTCTCCCCCCGCCATCAGGCGGCTCCCCCCGTGCACTACTAGGGGGATTGGGGTGAAGGGCTTAGATATGGTCCGGTGGCCCGCGCCTCCCCCCGGTGATCTGTTCCCTCTCTTCCTCCTGTGTCTCCGAGTGGGCGGCGACCTCAGTCCCGACTTATCCTGTAAACAGGTGCGGGACTTACCTATTTTTCGGTGGGCGGAGCTCCGCTCCGCCCACCCCCTTCTCCGCGCTCTCTCTCCCCTCTCCTGCGGCACGCGCGATGGCGCGCCTGCGGCAGGCCTGCAGCTGCCCATTGGCGACCCTGGAGGCTCATGGAGGCCAGCTCAGGGGGCAGAGGAGGCTGGGGCTGGGCCCTGGCCTCCCCTGCCTCTCCCTCGCTGGCGCTCCTGAGCCTCAGGGGCCCCCACGCTGCACCTGTCTGCCTGTCGAACAGGGGGGGAGGAGGGGTTGGAGCAATGGGCTGGCCACGCCGGGCCAGGATGGGCGAATCAGGCGAGCCTGTCAGTGGGAGAGAGGGTCAGCAGGGCAGTGGCCTCCTGGCAAGCCATCAGGCGTGCCAGAAGGATGGGTGGTTCCTCCCCCATGGCGGGGGAGGAGTGGAGAGAGGGGGGGGCTCGTGCCCCCCCATGGGCGAGCTAAGTATAAACTTAGTTGCGGGGCTAGTGGGAGTAGTGGTACTAATCCTCAGATGTTTTATTATTAATACACCGATGACCTGCAGCATGCTATGCCTCACCAACCCCATCGCGTCCCACTGCCGCGCACTATGTTCACGCGCCCAGCTGGCGCCGCCGTATGCCGAGCGAGGTGTGACGTGCACGCAATGCGGTGTATGCGGGGAGCTCAGTGCGGCCCCGCGCCTCAAGCACGCGCATGGAGGCCTCGCATGTGGCGAGCGCCTGATCGACGAGCGCGAGAGCTTCCTCTGTCGAGACGGCCGAGACGCGTGCCGTATTGGTAATGTTGGAGCAGCGCTCTCCAAAGCGGAGTGCCTGCAACGTGTTGTCGGCGTGCGCGTCTTCGGGCGAGGCTGTGACAATGCATGTGGTGCGGGAAGCGCCACCAAATGCGACGCGCAATAGCTTCGTTAGCTTTGATTCGTGGTAAGGCACGTGGCGGCGCCCCTCTGAAAGCGCAACGATGCACTTGCCTAGCGCGAGCAACGACGAGTTGATGCCCACCGCCTCGCGGAATTGCTGCCCTACAACGCGAGACTGCTTCACCTGCTCGCAGCCGGCCAAGTCGACCAGCGCGAGCTGCGAGGTGATGACACGCTCGTGCCCCTCGCGCACCCGACCGCGCTGCGTCACACCCACTATGAAGAGCGTGTGAGCACGCGACGATGCGTCATTCATGGCCGTAGCGGCGACTCGCTTATGCTGTTCGCCCGCACGCAAGAGCGCAACCGCGTCGTCCATGGAGGCCATCTCGACCGTCGACGCTCCCTGCAGCACAAACGGGACCGATCCACTCGCCGCCGCCGAGCCCGCCTCACGGAGCAGCACCGGCCGGCCGGTGAGCAGGTCAGTGAGCCGCTCGTCGTATACCTGCACATACTGCGCCGTCAGGTGCAGCTGTGAGCAGGCGCTGCCAGGCCGGGCGCGACAGGCAAGCAACTCCTCGCACGTACGGAGAACGAAGCCCACCGAGGAGGGGAGAGCGGAAATGGCGCGTTCATCCGCTCTGCCGAGGCGCGCACGTTGCACTGCGGCGGCGGCCGCGTCGAGCGCCCCCGCGGGCCCGAATACGGTGTGTGTCTTGCCGGAGCCTGTCTGCCCGTAGGCGAGCACGCAGGCGTTGAGCCCGTTCAGCGCCGAAACGACGGCGTCCTGCGCCACGCGTTGGTACACCTCGGGCTGCGCCACATCACCGGCGCACACCGTTGGGAAGGAGAAGGGGCGGATGCCAATACCGGGCACGAGCATCACCACGCGCGACGGCTGCACAAGCAACATGCGTGCCTCGCCGCCTCGCCGGGTCACCGCCTCGTCTCTAGTCATGCCGGCGTCAACGCCTCCGCGCGCTATCGCGACAGCATGATCCGCACAGCCCTCGGGAATGGCACCCGCCTCGCTTCTCACATCGAGCTCCGTGAGTGTGGCTGCCACGAGCGGAGCGGCCTCAGCCTCGTCGCCACCGTCATCAAGACCCACTGCGTCCGTCTCGGCCGGCACTGCCACGCGGCCCTCCGGGCCGCTGCGCGCCTGAGCAAGCGCCTGCTTTTCGAGCGCCCCGAGCGCGTGCGCCTCGAGCAGCGCCTGCAGTAGCTCAGGCTCGAGCGGCGTGTCGCCTTGTGCACGCAGCGCGGCCGCTAGCTCGTCCGGCCCGACTCCTGCGTCCTTAAACGTGAGCTTCTGCCCACGCCGGAGCATCTTGAGCCGCTGGTGCAGGGGGAGCACCACCGCCCCCTCGCTCCCTCGCTGCCGTCGCGGGCGTACGCGTACAGCGACGCGGATGCGGAAGTCTGCGGCGAGAGTGGTGGTGTGGCTGTCCTCGGCCCACTTGTCTCTGGAGGGCCAGAGGGAGTCGAAGAAGAGAGTCCTCCAGCATGGGACGCCCTCTCGAGGCGCGTAGAGCCCGGCCTCATCACAAAGGGCTTCACAGCGAGAGCGCCAGGCCCGAGGGGTATGAAGAGAGTCTCTCCACTGCCTGTTGAGGAGCGAGAGGGCTCTGAGATCTCGGAGCCGCACACCCTCCATCCCGTGGGCCAACCAGAGCGCGAGGAGGGAAGGTGCGCCCGTGTAGGCGGAAGGCAGCCAGAGTTCCGCCTCGTCGGCGGCCACCGCCATTGCGTTGAGGGAGAGAGGGAAGAGGGGGGGGGAGAGGGGAGGGAGGGGAGGGGAGGGAGGGAGACGAACTAGATCCATACTGCTACTAGAAAGCTTATGAAGAGAGAGAGAGAGAGAGTGAAGGAGGAGAGGAGAGGTGCTGCTGTGGATACATATTTGTTACGATGGACAGAGGATACTCCTATGGCAGCCAAGAGAGAGAGAGAGAGAGAGAGAGAGAGATAGAAGGGAGAGAGGGAGAGAGAGAGAGAGAGAGGGAAAGAGAGAGGGAGGGAGAGAGAGAGAGAGAGAGATGGAAGGGAGAGAGGGAGGGAGAGAGAGAGAGAGATGGAAGGGAGAGAGGGAGGGAGAGAGAGAGAGAGATGGAAGGGAGAGAGGGAGGGAGAGAGAGAGAGAGATAGAAGGGAGAGAGGGAGAGAGAGAGGGAAAGAGAGAGGGAGGGAGAGAGAGAGAGAGAGAGATGGAAGGGAGAGAGGGAGGGAGAGAGAGAGAGAGATGGAAGGGAGAGAGGGAGGGAGAGAGAGAGAGAGATGGAAGGGAGAGAGGGAGGGAGAGAGAGAGAGAGATGGAAGGGAGAGAGAGAGAGAGGCGTTTGAACTCCTCCCCTGCCTCCTGACTATTGTTTTGTACTGGACGGCCGAGTCTACTTTTTTTGGGGGGGGCCGGAGGATGGATCCAGGTTCCGCCCTCGTTGCGCTCTCGCTACCTCTTCGCCTACCACGATCGCTCCGGTCACCTCGGAGTTTCCAGAATGTGCGGTCTTCGTCGTACTCGGGTCAACTGGCCGGGCATGTCGTCCGACGCTGCGTGCATGGTACGCGAGATGGCACGAGGCACTCAGTGCTATGCTCAGCGCTCGGCTGCCGGCACAGGTGGATCGGGTGCGGGAGCGCGCGAGCGGCACGCCTCGCGCGCGAGCGGTCAGCATGTCTAGGGCTTCATGCCTCGGGAGGGCGCGCGGGGCCCGTGCTCCACCTTGGCCATGGCTCAAGCTGAGTGGCGAAAGCTGTCTTGTTACTTGTCTCTTAGGGCTTAGGGGTCTCTACCCTTACACGGTCCGTTGTCCGTTCAAACGACTCATCCGCCGTAACCGACTCAACCGCCGTAACCGACACAAAAACAAAACCCCAACAAGAACAAATGCTTTGCACACCACCTAGCCATAGCTAGGCCTTGGGTTCACGACACACGACACACATGAAGCCTTGCATGAAGCCTT
The DNA here is from genome assembly GCA_018136815.1 of Isochrysis galbana. Taxonomy (NCBI): domain Eukaryota; phylum Haptophyta; order Isochrysidales; family Isochrysidaceae; genus Isochrysis; species Isochrysis galbana. The sequence goes on along the minus strand of CM030940.1, from coordinate 2,240,855 downwards.
GCGCTTCTCACAAGCTGAAGCTGGGAAGGGGAGCGGGAGCGGCTCACCGGAGCGTCTCCCGCCTAGGGCTTGGCGGAAATGTCAAGACAGTTCTTTAGACATTTGGGCGGATTTTGGCCGGAAAAATATCACGTGACATGTTCGGACATTTGGGCTGGCAAGGCTTGGCTCTAAAGATATTGAAGGACATTGTCGTGACATTTGGGCTGGCAAGCGTGAGCGCAGCAAAAAAAAAAGCACTTATTAAAGTAAAACGGGGGGGGGCTCTGGGCACGTGAGAGGAACAAGAAGAGTATCAGTGCAAAGTTCACGGGGCCATGCCTCAATATATAGATAAACAGCTTGTTACGATAATTGTGACGCCGCTCCGCACTCCGCAAGCCGGCTGCTGTCTGCAATGGCCCCTGGTGAGCTTCCTTCCCCCTGTCCCACTTCGTCTTTGTCTGACCAGGTTGAAGCATCCGTGATGTTGCGCTACAATCGCAACAAGCGTACGCGTGAGTGTGAGTGTGGAAAAGACATTGATGCATGATGCACAAACAAGGAGTGTATGGCGTGGAGCCAAGAATACATGCACGTGATCGTGTGATTGTGCAATGACTATGCGCCATTCCGCAGCTCACGCAACATGAAATCTATATTCGACAACGTGATATTCCACGTGATATTTGGGCAGCCGCCGGCATATTTTCCGCATATTTTTGCGAGACATTTGGGCGGCCCAAACGAGACATTTCCGCCAAGCCCTACTCCCGCCATCCTATTGCTTTTGAGTCACCGTTGGGAGCGGCTCACGAGTCAACACAACCCCACTGGCGGAAAGAAGTCTCGTCCTCTCAACTGTCTCCCAACTCCCAACGACAGCGACTCAACGAAATCCTCGCGTCGACTCGCTGTTGAGTCGCCTTTCGGACCCCTCAAAAAGCCTCGAATGACTGGGGACGAGGGTTTCGCCTTTGCCTTTGGCTTTGGCGATGGGGGAGCGTTAGAGTTTTTCTCTTATTCTTGTTGTGCGAGTAAAACCTTAGTGCTTTGGTCCGTACTCCTAGCCTTCATCGGCAACGGAGCCCCTCCCCCGCGATGGGGGTATGTGTATGTGGCTAGGGATGCTAGCCAACAAGATGCTCTACAAGACTTCAATTACAAACGCACAATGCTCAATTAGCCGGCAACGAGCGAGGCGGTTTCCATTCCCAAGATTGCAATCTAGGGATACACACCCGACCCCTGATTTCTTCATTTCTTCCAGGGCACCAGAATCTGCGAGCGGAGAGCGGTGAAGAAGGGAGAGGAAGAGAGGAACCGGCCGGGGCTGCGTGGGAGGCGTGGGGAATCAGAGGGCCGCCCAGAGCAACTAACTTCTCTCGGGTTGAAACGGTTCACAAGGTGGGCGGCGGAGGGGGAGAGATAGATCCCCGAGATCGTGTTGCTCGCGTTGAAGATTGGATCTCCCGTCTCGGAGGTACGTGGTGAGAAGCTTCTTGGAGACTACCCTCCTGCCAGCACTCCCATGTCCTCTCAGCGCCTCGCCGCGCCTATAAGAATCCACCCACATCACGGTGAAAGGCACGCCGAGATCATGAGAGACGACCACCGAGATCGGACCTCGTTCGCCGTCTTCAAGCTGCTGGAGCTTCCATCTGAGCGGCCCTCCTGCTACAGAGTTCCCCCCCCGCGCAGAGTTCGTTCCCCCCCAAAATTTGGTCCCCACCGTGCCTTTGGCAACTCCCCCCCCCCCGCCCTCTCCCGCACCCTCAAAGAAGCCCGAGAAGCCCAAGCCCAAGCCCCTCCTCGCAAGTTTCCACTGCCAGACTGGACCGGCAAGACGGCCACAGCGCAATTCACGGGCGCCGAGGCCGACAACGTAAGGCGCATGCACGTCGAGCACGTCCTGCCCAAGAAGCCGCCAGCTGGAGGGTCTGCGCAAGTCGAACCGCCGGTTCACGGGAACACATGGTTGTCTGCTTCCCCAAGCGCCTCCTCGGCCGCATATGAACAATCCTGTGCGACAGTCACAAGAAGAGCGCAAGCTGCATCGGGTGAGATGTTTGCCGCGATGGTCCTTAGCACCTTCAATGGTAGCGACTCCCAGAGCGTGCCCACGTCCACAAGCGGCGAGTCTTTCCGATCAAGACCCCGCATCTTGAAGCCCCGACCGATCTACGCCGAGGTGCCCAAATCGTTCGATGCGACATCACGGCTCATGGGCGCTAACTATGTCGCAACGGAGCCGGGCGGGTATGCACAAAAGCGCCCATGCGAGGATGGGCGGATGGATTGTCGAGCCGTCAAGGGAGCTCGAGCAGCCATTCCTATGGGTTCGATGCACTACTCCGATAGGCTGAGTCTCTCCCCTTTCCGCCACCCCCTTGGCGGCGCTCCATCATCAGCTTTTGACGTTTGCGCGAAGCAAACTGCCGGCGCCTCGCCGTGTGCCGTATTCCCGCACCGAGCATTTATGCCAACGTCGCCAAGCGTGTTGACAAGCCCAGCTTCCTCAATAGCAGTGCACCAGCTGTCGCCTGCGCTTGCTTTCTCATCGGCATCGCATCCAGAGAACGCCGTCCAGAGAGAGACGGCGGAGCATTCTGAACTTCTCAAAGCACGCGACACATGGCGCAAGCTGATCGCGTTGATCCCGGGGAAGACGCCACGCAAGGGATGGCTGCCTCCGTATGACCTCTTCGTCAGCGCAACCAAGCAAGGTATTCTGCCGTCGACGGCACTCAACCTGAAGTAGGCGCATGCCGTCTGCCTGACGGAGCGCGCGCGTGGCGGCGGGCGCGATCAGTGCGAATCGTTCATGGTACTCCTTCGGTCCGTGGGCTCCTCATTCATTGCCGCCGTGGACAAGTCGGTTGGCGGGCCATCGCCATCACAACTTGCGTACACTAACCGTGCATTGCCCCTCACGGGTATCGCCGCTCGTGTCCTTGCGACGGCGGTAGACCCGGCCGCGTACGCGCACTCGCCTATCGCGCGGGTCCACACATCATCGCCGCTTGAGCCTCACATACAAGACGGTGGCTCACCTGCTCTGTCGGTACCGGCAATGCGCGCTGCGGCTGAAGCACCTTGGGCAGCACATGCGTTTGCATCTGCACATCCCTTCGCAGCTTCCCGAGTGACGCGGATTGCTGCGCAGCCTGCGTATGGATGGTGTTCACGCTTGCAATCTGACGCTGCGCTTGGGTTGATGCCGCCACCGCCTCACGCTCATGCCTTCGCCTCACGCACTCTTGGTGCGGTGAAGCTAACAATTGCACAGCCAAGCGGCATGTCTCGCCCTGCCCCTCTTGCTCCACCTTTTCTCCAACGGCCTGTTCTTCTTCTGCAGCCGGAATATCAATGACATTATCTACGGTACATCGGCCGGCATTTCATACCTCTAGATCTAGTCTCAATCGTATGCGATCGAGACGCTCAGGGTGTAGCAAACCACGGCACAACCGTCTTTGCAAATTGTCATAGCAGTGCTGTAGTTTATTCATTCGTGTCATCTTCAGCAAACTATTTGATTTCATATGGGCTTAGATGGCCGTGCTCTATTGCTTGGGGTTTTTATGACCGTAGTGCGAAAAGCTGGTGTGGGCGTCCACTACAATCTAAGCGCCATGGCACAGCAGGCGCAGACGAACATTTTGGAGCACGGGGAGAGTTGGGAGCGATTGCGCCTTGACTTGAAAACTGAGTGTCGCACTCGCGAATGGACACTCGTTAGGCTTCTCTCTTCTCTTTTCTCTTCGTCGTTCGGCATTTATCGTCATAATACTCCGCTTTCTTTCGTTCTCGGTCAAAAGCTTCGCGTGGACGCATAGGATCTTGGGTCTTGGGTCGTGGTGCGCCTTCTCTCTTTCTCTCGAAGAGAGGGGAAGTTTCCTCACCTTTCTCCCTCCCAGGCGCTCTCACAACAGGTTTAATTTGCTATCTTCCCCGCGTTTTATTATGTGCTTCTAGGGCAATCGAGTTTAATTTGCGACCTCTTCGTATCTCCCCTTAGGCACTTCGGCACGTCGCACTTCTCTCTTCTGATTCGGTAGGTAGGTCTCTTGGAATCTTGCGCGGCAGGATTGCCCCTCGTTTCTGTTATGATAGTATTGCCGTTCTAGACGAGATCGCCGACAGATCGCCCTTTGATCGTCGTCCGTCGCTGTCTGATCGGAGTATTTGGTGTTGATTTGAGTCGAGTTATGTGAGAAAGATTGTGGAGCGAGAGTCGGAGTGTTTCCTGGGTGTCTGTCTCCGTCGTCCTGTCGTCAGTCGCCATCCGTGTCGAGTCGAGCGTGGCCGGAGGGCTCTGAGCCACTCCGTCGCGAGCAGCACCGGCGGCTAGCGCGGCGCTTTGGCCCTCCTTCCCGCCGGGAGTCGGGTGAATGAAATTCTGGACTGGGACTGGGTCGGGCAACCCCATTTGGGTCCAAGTTGTTCCGTCATACCGTCATATGACACTTGCCATGGAACTGAGTATGATGTCATGCACATCTGATATCATATGATACTTGCTCCAAACATCTACACTTATAACTTATAAACCCGCCATTATGATAAAAATCTTCTTACTCAGTACTTAGAATCGGATGCTGCATGCTGCTGCTCGATGACTAACGATTTCAAGCTCCCACAGCGGCACCCCTGGAGCGTCTCCACATGGTGCCGCCCCCACTCCACGGCGGTGTGATACTCGTCATCGCCGTCGTCGCCGCCGCCATCGTTGCTGCACATCTGGTTGGCGGCCATTGGGGGGGGGGGGGGCTCCTCGGAGCTGGGAGCGCCGGTATTTCCCGCGCCCAAACTTGTACGAGTAAAACGAGTTGAATTGTAGCCTCTAGTCTTGTCATATGACACTCAGTATCAAGTCTAGAGCAAATAATACTGAGATATCATATATGATATCATATATGACAGAACAACTTGGATTTGGGTGTCTGGACGGGAACGAACGGCGAACGAAGGGCGGTGGGGTGGCGAGGCGCTCCTAGCGGCCCTAGAGTGATGGATAGTATGAGATTGTTAGACCTACAAAGAACTCTTCCCTCAGGGAGGGAGCCTAGGCTGCTAGAGTGCAGCGACGCAGCGAACAACGACGGACAACGACAACGAACCTGATAATAATAATCTATCTGAGCATTAGTACCACTACTCTCACTAGCCCGGTACTAACACGACAGCCCTCAGCGCACCTGCCCGTACACCTTGGCGCGTGCTGTTGTCACAGATACATACTCCTATGCACCCTTCCACATCTCCCCCCTCGCAGGCCCCCGGCTCCCATTCTAACTCCCCACAATTAAAATGAGGGAAAACCCATTGAGGCGGTCCGGTCGACGCCGGCCGACTCTCCGGGAAAAAGCACCGGGGGGGGGGGGAGGAACCTCTTGTCAAAAAAGGAGAACGGCCCTTACAGCTCGCGCCGCGAGCGGTCCTCGAAGAAATAAATGTCTGCGCCCCCCGATACCTGCCACAGGGACGTCTTGAGCCACTCCCTTCTTCTCGCCTCTCCTGTCGCCAGCCGCCCCCCTTCGCCCGTTTGCTAACGCAAACGGGGCTCGTTTCTCACCACACTCCATCGGGGGGGGGGTGCAAATCCCCCCCTCTCCCTCGTTCCATTCTCTTCCGCCCCGGTCCCTGCGGCGCGTCGCCATGCGGCGCGCCATGGCCTGCTCTCAGAGGTCCTTCAGGGGCGCCCAGAGGGCCAGCAAGGGCAGCTCAGGGGGCAGTGGAGGCTGGGGCTCAGCCCCTGGCCCCCCCTGCCTCTCCCTCGCTCGCCTCGCTGGCCTTGGGTGCCGCCCTGAGGCCCCTGTCTGCCTGGCGACCAGGGATGGGGGGGGAGTCAGTACGAGAGCAGGCCCATGCGGGCCTGGGAGTGCGGCTCGCGGCCCGCGCCCACTAGGGGTCTGGGCTGTATTGATGAGTGCCCTGCCCCTGCGAGAGGGCAGGGGCTGGGGTTGAATGTACGGGCCCAACCCGGGGGGTGTCCGCAATGGAGAGAGGGGGGCGCGAGGCCCCCATTGACCCCCACTTATAAAAGTAGGTTGACGACAACGAACCTGAGAACAACAGGATACACCGACTCACGAACACACCGGAATCATTCACCCAAACCAAGCAAATTGTCAAGCAACCGCGACCCCAAATCGAGCGTCATGTCGCGCGACCGCGGCGATCACTTCGCATACAGATCGCAACGAGATATCCTTGCGACCGCACGGCGAAGGACCTGGAAATAAGAGCCTGGAAATCGCATCATCTAGGATGAATGCGACAATCTGTCGCTCTCGCTCTCGTCGTCTCGCTCTCGTCTATCACTCATACCCTACAATCTCTACTTTCCTCGCCAGCCCCTGCCATCCCAGTTCTCCCCTCGCTCGCCCTCGCCTCGCGCCGCTCGCTCGATGTCGCTCTTGCCGCCGTCCGCCGTCCTCGCCCTCGCGCTCAAGCCCGCCTGCCCGCCTTCCTCTGCTGACGGGCTTCAGCCCGTCAGCGTCTCCGAAGTCGTCTCCTCCGCCGCGCCTGCCGCCGGCTTGCCTCCCTCCTCATTGCCCTCAGACCCCGTGGTTTTGTCCAATTCGTCACTGAGCCAAGGTGCAATTTGAGCTGGATTTTGCTTGCTTCTACTCCCCTACTCCCCTATTTTGGATTGCAAATACAACGGCTGTGGCCGCGGGGCGAGTTGCGAGTGGAGGAGTGGCCGTGGCTGCGTGGCTGTGGCGGGTGAAATAGAATATACTATTGAATGACGATGTTGGCGAACAAGGAGAAGGAGAAGGAGGGAGTCGAGGGAGGGAGAGGGGAAGGGCGCGGATTGGCGGGCCATGGAGCCCATAGGGCCGTGGGGGCCGCGGCCTCTGGCTCACAAATCACAGAGGGCGGGAGACGAGAGTCGCTCGGATTGGGCGGAGGCGAAGACGCCGCCGGCACGCCACTGGACTCGACAGCCCCTATCATTGAATAATGGCTGAAATAGAACTACTACTACTAGTAAGTACTACGAATAAACAGCGCGGCTTTCGCGGTTGCCTGTGGGTTTCTGAACGGTATGTGACAAGAGAATCCGCGATGGAGGCGCTGCTGAGCGCGCGGGTGGCGGAGTGCGCGAGCGAGGTGGCCGTGGGTGAGGCAGGGTGGGAGAATGCTGCGGCGTCATCGCTTGGTGCGCATGGCTTCGTGGTGCTCCGACGACCGGCCGGAATTTTGCCCGCGCCTCTGCTCGAGCGCTGCCGCCGTTCCGCTAGCAGCCGACTGCAGTCGCTCCTCTCTCGCTTGCGAGCGGTGGGCATCGAGCCAGAGTCTGAGACGTTCAAGTACAGCGAGGTGTGCAAGAGGCACAGCGGTGGTCGCTTTGACCTCGCGCTTCGGCCGGAAGACGACGGGTGGGACGAGCTGGCGAGTCAGACCGAGGCGTGGGTGCTGCCGGTGCTGAGGCGTGCAGGGCTCATGGAGGAGGGAGGAGGGCGGGATCGGGTGGGGTGCGTCTGCGCGTGGCCGGGCACGCCAGCGCAAGGCTTCCACGTCGATGGTACCGAGCACGGCCTTGTCAATGCCTTTGTGCCGCTGGTCGACGTGGACGACAAGAATGGGACGGAGGTCGAGCCAGGATGTGCGTGCCCGGCCCCGCGCTGCAGCATAAGTTACATGTGCGCCCGATCCTCACAGTCATGCTTTGACACACGCGCCCACCAATGCGCCGTCTTCCGTCCCTCGCCACACCAGCACATAATCCGCTCGACTTTGCGTTTATGCCACTGCCGATGCCACCACCGCTGGTTCCAAAAGTTGCAGCCGGAGGCATCATGCTCCTTGACTACCGAACACGCCATCGGGGCCTTGCCAACCAAACCGATGTCACGCGGCCACTGGGCTATGTTGTCTTTGCCGCACGCCCGGGCCAGCGGGACACCAATTTCCCAGCGGACCGGTTTTTGATGCCCACGTCCCCGCCATCGGTGACATAAAACATTTCCACCGCGCAAGTCGCACACGCACTCGCCTTTGGCTGCCTGTCATTGCGTAAGGATTGCCAAGACTAGCTCTTGAAAGTATAGAACAAAGCTGACGCCTCACCGTGATATATAGAAAAGAAAGCATGAAGATTCTGGGCTTACACCTACCACGGGTACGGAATTCATTCCCTCCCTTATCTCATCGCCCTTCATATGCTTCATGCTCCAACCCCCACCCCCCGCTTTGCCCTTAGCTCCTTACTAGGCGAGAAAGTAGCGTTCATTTGGCATTAGGTCCCACCCCTCATTCATGTTCATACCATATTACGGATAAAGAAAACTATTGTTATAGTTCTAGCGATGGAGCGCGCGCCGACCGCTCCCACCTCCCAGCCCCCCGGCCGCCACGACGCCCCAACGGTAGCCCGGTCACTCACTATCTCACTATGGGGGTGCGGAGACCATGAGTGGCCCCACATGGCCCCCCACACACCACACTCCATCGGGCCAGATATACGATCTGGTGAGGAGGGAAGGTGTTGCGGGTAAGGAAGGGGCCTCGTACACTTGCCTCTTCCTATACACCCCGACTAGGTTCCCCGCGCGACTCCCCTCGTCCGTCGCGCCCCGATTCCCTCCCCCCGCGAAAGCCCTTTCCCTTCTCCTCCCTCCTGCCTTTCCCCCGAGTGCTCCCTTGAGTTTCCGCCCCCTTTCCCGTCTATTATTTTCCCGCGCGTCCCCCCCCCCCCCCGCGCGTGACGTTTTCCCCCGGTGTCCTCCGAACGCTCTGCGCCATCGCCCGATCGCCCCTCGTGCTCGCCTCCCGTCTGCTCCTGCCCTCGCCCTCGTGCTACAGTGCTTCGTGATGACTGAGAGTGCGCCCGCGCCGTCCGACCTGTCCCCGCGTGCTTCTCCAGTCCCCCTTCGCCCACCCTCCATGCCCCACGTGGGTCAAACCTCTCATGTTATGTCTCAACTCTCTCTCTCACCAGACCACCCCACAGCCAAAGCTACACCCTGCTCACCACATGGTAGCGGAGGTGTGCCCTCCACGCCCTCCTACTCTCTCCCCGTGCCCCACACCCCCATCGCCGCCACTCCCGAGCCGCCTCCAGCTCCATCCGCCTCCCCCGAACCTAACCAGCCTTCCCACATGACCTATCGACCTATCCACAGTCCACAGTCCACCCAAACACATCATGCACAACCACAGCCACGTACGGCTGGCCACAGCTCCCTGACGCCACCGCCACGCCTGCACAACCGACATTCTACTCTACCCTCCCGCACCTCGCCTCGCCCGAGCAGCCCCCCCCTCTCTCCGCCGTTGCCGCCTACCCAGCCTCCCTCTTCCCTCCTCCTCATCCAAGCCTTCAACACACCTCCACCAACCCACCCCCACCCCCACCGAATCAACCACCCCGTGTGAGTCGGCGCCCGCTGCTGCGCCTCTCTCTCTCCTCGCGTGTCGCATCTTCCAATGCCTCTTCCAATAGATCCTCCTCCTCCTCTTCCTCCTCATCCTCCTTCTCCTTCTCCTCATCGCCCTCGTCCTCGTCCTCCACCAAATCGACGATCGTCTCTCGCCGCGCCCGCTTCCGACTACGACTAGAGACTAGAGGAATGGCGACGCGAGGAGCCCGCGGCGGCACTGGGCGCGGCGCCCGTCGAGGTCTCCTCCTCCTCCTCCTCCTTCTCCATGAAGATGCGGCGACGGCGAACCATCGCTCGCCCCTCGCGCCGCGCTCCGCGCGGCCACGCCCCCAAGTTTTGTTTCTTTCCAGGTGAAAGGCCCCAAATGTTGGTCAAAAATTTCGATTTCGATTGACGATTGACCACCCAACTTTGACCAAAAAAATTTACAAAACTAACGTCCTAGCCACTCTCGATAGGACCTCATGACCTATTATCCGAACCTATTCTCAGCCTGACGGAGCACCACTGAGAGTAAAAATAAAAAAGAGCTGAGAGAAGAGAAAAGAGAAAAGGAAAAGGAGAGGCGAGCGAGAGGGCGCGCGCTTTGGCATAGTCCTTCTTCGATCTATATTTGGGAACACTGGGCAAGAGCCCGTTCTATTTTGGTCTTGAGGATGAGTGGCCAGAACGCACAGAAGAGCAAGAAAGACGATGAGGACGAGAGAGACACCAGAGGGGACCCGAGAGATACGTGAATAAAACCCCAAGATATGATCAATAAACCCGCTGGAGAGCGATCGCGGGGGGAGGAGTCCGCGTCCTCTCTCTCTCCCTCCCCCTCTTCCCCCCTCTTCCCCCCTCTCCCTCTCCTCTCGCTCCCTCTTCTCCCTGTCGATGGGGTCTTCAATGCTCGGCCGCGGCGACGGCTCATGGCCCTCCATGTTTGTCTGCCCAGCCTGCGCCCTCCGGCTTACTGCCAGGCTGAGAGAAGGCGAGGCTACCGCGGTGAGGTGTGAGTGTATGAAGGAGTTTGTGGTCAAGCTCCCTGCTGCAGGCGAGTCGGGAGGCGCCACGAAGAGGAGGCATCGTGCCCGCGCTCAGAGGGCGTGGAGTGACTCCAGCTCGTCGGAGACGGAATCGTGAGTCTGCCGTGGGGCGGGGTCTTCTTTCTGGCGCGAGTGGAAGGGGAGAGATGGAGAGATGGAGAGGGAGGGAGGGACGGGGAGGGACGGGGTTGTAATCAGACTGCCCGTGCTGGACGGGCGGCGCCTGCGAGCACGAGGCGACCTGCGTGGGTCGATCACGCTTGGGGTGATTCCAGCTCATAGGAAGCTGCACCATCAGTCCGAGGCCGGAGTAGCGATTGGCAGGGAAAGGGGAGAGGAAGAGGGATTGCATTGCCCGGGCGATGGGAGGGTCAGGGCACGCATCATGCCTAAAGCGTCATCGGTGTTTGCCCAGCTTCGAGCAACCTGCTTCGTAAGCCTGTTGTTGGTGGGACGGCGGGAGAGGGAGTGATGAGATGTGACGGAGGAAGGAGGGCAGCCGGAGGAGCATTTGCTCAGGGTGCCCTGCTGGGGCGGTGGCGGACAAGTCGAGGTGGTATCCTTCTTGGAGTCACTTCACCTCGTCCTTAAAGTCAATCGTGCGCCCGCTACGCTGCGAGAGGAGAGCGAATAGGTTGAAGTGGGGGAAGAAGATGAAGGGGGGCTTGTGATCAAAGCGGCCCACCAAGGTGGCGACGGGCAAAGTGAGGTGGTGTCACGCGTGAGGCGGAGCACTCGGTGGTTCAAATCGCTCACCATCTGCTCCTTTTGAGCGGGGCGGCCGGGAATCATGGGCACCGCGCCCATCGCCACTTGGGCTGTCTGCAGAGCGGGGAGCGCGCCGGCACATGGGGCGCAAGCTGGCCGGTGGATCTCCCGTCAGGAGAGGGTGCGACGTGCCGCCTTAATGTCCCTCACGCTGCAGGCATTCGTCGGTCCGGTCCCTACAATCGTCCGCATCGCACCTGAGCGTGCACAGCATTCCTTCGTCCTCGCGCTCCGGCCGCTCTGGCAAGTCAGTCAAGCTAGTAGGGTGAGGTCGCCAGCACATTCCCACAGCCCCACCCCACCTTCCTGCAGTCCGCCCCGACTCTCCTGCCCGCTGTGTCACCAGGCCCCGTTCGTCGAACTCTTCCATCGTGAACGTAAGCACCGTCTCTCTCGCTGACCTCGACGACTCGCTCGCCTCCAACGTGCCAGTCGCGGAGGCCATCGCGCAGCTGTCCAACTCCTCCGTCAAGCGCGGCCACACACCCGACATGTCAGGCAGGCCACCCAGAATTTCGGAGGACCGCGCAAAGCCGGAGGATGGTGAGGCGGGCGAGTCGTCGCAGCAATCGGACGCGAAGCAATTATCACATGAGGGCGGCACCTCCGCGTACGAGGAGCAGGTGTGTGCACACTCCGGTACATCTGTGCATTCTTATCTGATGGCATGCGCGGCCAATGGTGCGTTCTTCCCGCGCAAGTAAGCCGACGAGCTAGTTGGCGAGGGGCCGCGCCTTGGTGCATCACACACCGAGGTCGCGATCGTTCGCGCCACGGTGAACATTGTATCACCCGCACCTGTGCTGGCCCTTGCGCGCAGACCACTAGCAGCTTGTTGCCTTTCGAGTTCCCAGCTCTGCGAGCCTTCCTCGGCACGTAGTGTGGGCTGATCGCAGGCCTCCTTTGTTCGCCCTGCCAAGCGAGCCTACAAGTGCCCGGTGGCGTTCCGGTGCGGCGTCGCCGTCGTCGCTCCATTTCGAGTCCTTACCGTGGAGCGGCTGCGGGGTGTGAATATACCGTCAGCGCTCTCACAGCTGGAGACATAGGCACATGCTCCGGGGATGGGCCGCCTAGGCTTGAACACATAGGTTGTGGAGGGCCAAGATGAGCGTCGATGCTGCCATTGCAAGCTACGCCGCAGTGGCGCCAGCATAGAGCGACCACGATTTGCTTTTACTTTGCCGACGGGGGTTTGGAATAGTTGTACACTTTCGAAACAGGACCAAAGGAGCACGGTGTACACCGGGACGACTTGGGCTTCGAATTTTTTGAATATCGTAACATCTTGCAGACTATGTGGTGCATGGCGACTTCATGCACGGAAAGAGACCGAGTGATTCAGCATGCTTGGGCGCAGCATTAGGACCCTAGCCTTCAGCTTCAGCGGATGCGAGCAGTGAGGAGATCGACATAGGCCGAGTACCGCCATCTCAGGAGAGAGCGCTCGTCATGAGTGCGCGGGGTTTCCTTGCATTGGCTGACATTGGTGTGCCGTGGTGACAAGGGTGCGCACGAACGTGCCCACTTGAGAGGAGAATAGGAGCCGACAAGGACATGAATAAATATCAATCACCAATGAGCGTTAAGCGCACGGCTCGCGCTGCCACTCGGTGCGTTTACTCCGACCTTAAAAGCAAGGCGGCTTGCGTGAGTCAGGTGGGCCCACGTGGCGGGGCAAGCACACCAGTCTCACATACGCGCGCGTGTGCGCATTGGCGGTTAGCGGTAGCGGGCCCAGCAATTTTATATTTTATTTTCGATAGCTGATTTTTTCTTGGTACTTGTGGCCCGTTGCAGTGCTACCTCCACCTCATACGATACGTTTAGCTATAGGTAGACGTGGCGCACGCTAGGGGAGAATGCCACAAAAGCAAAAGGCAGCACAAGAGTGAGAGTGAGGGCGGGAGCCCGGTGGTATCTGTCGCTGCCTTAGCGCGTGAAGGAGAGGCTCAGCGCCTTGCGATACCTTCTCGCTAAAAAGCCACACGTAATAGCTCCGCAATGAAGCCAAAATGGCGGTATCCTCGGTAGCTATGTTATCGTCTTCCTCTAGAGTTGGCTGTGGGTCATCCCACCTCACTCCGGCAAACATCGCCGGGATGTCTCCGTTGGCGTGTCTCGGTGTGAATCTTTTTCTTTTAAAAATTGTTTCGTAACTGTTGACTGTTGTATTCCTGCCCATCTGAAGGCTGTAGGCATGAATATTCGTGAAAGGTACGCGCTCACAATTACAATTGAACAGTTCCCCGTGTTGCCACTGAAGCACAAGACACACAGATTAGGATTCCCCATGGTCTCAAGTCCAGGTTTGCAGATTTTGGTCTCGAAATTATTTGCGATTCGAATTTTGTTTTTGCTGTTACTATAATTGTTGGCTCGTTTAAGGTAATAAACCGGCATGACTTCGACTTCTCGTTCTACAGTCGCTCTGCGAGACTCTCTCTCTCTCTCTCTCTCTCTCTCTCTCTCTCTCTCTCTCTCTCTCTCTCTCTCTCCGTCCTCCTCTCCTTGGCCGACGGAGGGAAGTTTCGTCCAAAAAATTCTCCGGTCCCAGGATGTTCCGTGGGGGGTCTCTCCGCGCTCCGCGAGGGAAAGGACGCGATCCCGCTCCGAGATTGGCCACGCGCCCTCCCAGGCTGCCCCACCGTGCCCTCGGTCCCTCGCCCCCTCCGCGGCAGGCGGTTCTTTCCCTCGGCGTGCCGTCCGTCGCCTCCGGCCGTTATATTATTGCCCCCCCCGCGCGCGAGGTTCTTCTCCTCCGCGCGCGGTTCGTTTCCTGCGGGAGGAGTTTGTTTATCGTATGATTCCGGAGTGTTTACGTTAGTCTTCTGAGCCCAAGGACTTTGGTTTTTGGTTTTTTTGTGAGTGATTTTGTAGCAACTTCGTCGAGTCCCACCGTGTTCCCACGCGAGTCCCCCCGAGTTCCCGAGTCTATACCCCGAGTCAACGAGTCAATACAAGCCAAGCACGCGCCTGAGCCACCCCCAGTCGCCTGCCACCACCTCCCACAAGCCTACTTCCACACTTCCGCACCCTCCGTGCGTCGTGCGTCGTGCGTCGATCACCATGCCCGTAGTCGTAGTCACCCCCGAGGAAAGCTCCATGAGCTCCCCGCAAGAACCGCATTCCGCGCTAGCTGCCGACGCGCCCTCGCAGGCAATCTCCAAGAGTGAGATGAGTGAGCCCTGCTCTGACAAGCACAAACAAAATCCTCGCTCGCGCCTTCGGCTCCGGTCGTCAGGTCGAGTTCTTCCCTTGAGAAATCTTCATCGTCCCCGCTCCATGAGCCCGTCTCTTCTTCTTCTCTCCCCGAACCCCATCTGATACGCCCGAGGCAGACCTGTGGAAATATGGCACGGGCGACGGAGCTCATAACCCCGTCGTTTGCCAACGAGGGTCCTCTCGTCCATGAAGCGGAACGGCCCTTACAGCTCTCGCCGCGAGCAGTCCTCGAGGAATAAAAGACTGCGCCTCGAGATACCTGCCACAAGGGTTCTCATAGGCGCCTTGAGCCTCTCCCTCCTCATCCCCCACCTGTCGCCAGCCGCTCCTCTCCGCCCGTTTGCTTACGCAAACGGGTCCCATTTCTTACCGCACTCCATCGCGGGGGGTGCAAAACCCCCCCTCTCCCTCTCTCCGTTCTCCTCCACCTGTGTCCCTGCGGCGCGTTGCCATGCGGCGCGCCACGGCCTGCTCTCAGAGGTCCTTTGGGGGCTCCCAGAGGGTTAGGCAGGGCAGCTCAGGGGGCAGTGGGCTGGGGCTCAGCCCCTGGCCCCCCCCGCCTCTCCCACGCTTGCCTCGCTGGCCATGGGAGCCGCCCAGAGGCATCTGTCTGCCTGGCGACCAGGGAAGGGGGGGGGGTCAGCTCGAGGGCAGGCCCACGCAGGGCGTGGGAGTGCGAATCCCCGCCCCGCGCCCACTAGGGGTCTGGGCCAGTGTGGTGATTGCCGAGCCCCTGCCAAAGGGCAGGGGGCAGGGGCTGTGGTTGATTGTACGGGCCCACCCCTGGGGGTGTCCGCGATGGAGAGAGGGGGGCGCGAGGCCCCCATTGACCCCTACTTATAAAAGTAGGTTCCACAGTATCCGGGGTACGGCTTTATCCTCAAAGAGTTATGCGACTATCGCTGCACATAATGGATCCCATGCCCATGCACAACTTCACTGGCACGCTCTCACAAGCCCTCAGAAAGCAACCAAGCGATCGTCACAATCCTGTCAAATGTGAGCAACATCCACCTTCGGTCCTGCTGGTTAGTGCAGTGTTGTACGCGCATGGCACCACGAGCGCGATGGAGACGGATCCCAACTTAGCCCTAACGGCAACCAGTTGCACATCCCGTGAGCATGCTCTCTTGTTGGCAATGAGCAGCGCTGTCTCTCAAGCCCATGCCAAAATCTTGACACGGCCCGTTTCGATGGCAGGTGTGAGGTGCAGAATGCATGACACTTGTATGTGCCACGCCATGCGCATTCGGCTCAAAGTCCATCCTCCACAACGCCTGCTGCAGGAAACATGGAGACCATGCAATAATACAGAGAGCTATGACGGCGCCTCATGACGAGTCCAAAGGCGTGGAGGGTGTCGGCGCCGCCCCGAATAAGGGCCCACCTTCACGTGCGCTGAGCCGGTGGACCGGGAGGAGCGAGCGAGCCGTTGGGCTTCGGCGGGCAGCTCGGCGAACACTTTCCGCTGACAATCGGAGGTGGGCCACTAGGCAGAGGCGGGTGCAGTGGTGGGGCAACTGGAGCCGCAGCGGCCCGGCCTCTTGTCTCGTTCGAGCCAGGGCATCGGTCACTGCGTCCATAACCAGGCAGCATGGCGCCTGGCAACACGTCTGACTGGCCGGCGGCGGGCAATGCGCTGACCGGCGGCGTTCCATCGGTGCCCATCGGTCGAAACATTGCAGCATCGGCCGTCATGTGTGGGAGGATCGCTCCAGGCAGAGGGCCGCAGGATGGTGCGATGTTTGGCAAGAGGGTAGGCTGAAGGGTATTGGGCGTGTGCTCAAGGGTATTGCGCGGACCGTTGTGCGAGTGGGCTAGGTACGCATGCGCACCCTCGCTCTGCGCCGGAGCGTACCCAAAAACGCAGCCGCCCGCCAAGGGGCCCGCCGCCCCGTGCCCTGAGCAGCTGGCTTGGTACCCGCCAGGAGTTGGCCAGGTGCAGCCACTGCCGCCGCCCACCAACGGATTTACAGCCGGATTGGGTGGTGAGCTGAAGCAGCCGGTGCCCAAGGGGCGCGGTGCAGCGAAGGGCGCCGTGGGCGGATGGCATGGAGGAGGAGGGAACGGTGGCGGCGGTGGCTGAGGCGGCGGCGGGGGAGGCAGCGCGCCATTGAACTGGCTATAGCCGACGCCCGTATGCACCGGCAGAAAAGGCATACCGCAGCCGACGTAAGCACCGCCCAGTGGCACGCCGTAACCCGCACCGGCGCCCGCAGTCGGGATGGGTGGGCCGTACACGCCTTGCGCACCGAGCTGGATCCGGGCCAGCTCCGCCGCAGCCGCTTCAGTCGTCATCATGCCAGGCATGCCGCCAACCATGGGCATGCTTATTCCCGTGTTGACCGCCCCTGACAAGGGGGCACCCCCAAGGCCAACACCGGCATACCCGAGGCCACCGGTACCGCTATTGGCGTTTCCCTGCCGCAGGATGCGAGACCGATCGTAATCTGGGTCGTGGCGGTCCTGGGCACGGCCAGCCGCCTTGCCGACCGAGTTGGTCACGCGCCCGGTGCACCGGCTACCGCTTGCGCTAGCAGGCGGGCTACCGCCGCCTTCAGCCGTGCTCTCAGCGGTCCCTTGCACACCTGCCGCTGGCGCGGCGGCCTGTGCCTCGTCCGATGGGGCGACCGCAGGCTCTGCCGCGCTCACGCCCATGATGCGCCTACGCGCAGCCTCATACTCGGCCTCCTTCTCCTTGAGCTTGGCCTCGACGTCCTGCGCGCTTGGTCGCACCGCCTCGGGCGCCCTAGCCTGTGTCCGCACCTTTTCGCGCCGCATGAGCTGCACCTTGGTGACGTCCGGGTGGACAGGCTCAGTCGTCTCTGTGTGAACGCTCTTGGGGGGCGAGCGAGGTGGCGGCGGCGGCACGAGCTGCTCGAGCCGAAGCGGAGGGACAGCACTCTCCTCCTTCTTGTAGAGCGTCACTCTCCGCAGCGGCGCCTCCTCCTCCTCGTGCGGTCCAAGGCGTAGCTCGAGTCGGAAGTAGTGGGCAAGAGCGGCGACGATTGCGACGTGCTCGCTGCTGAGCGGCTGCATCTCCAGCTTGGGAGAGGAGGGAGAGGCGAGGAGGCGGAGGAGCTCACTCTCGAGCCGAAGCAACATCCGTCTCTCTCTCGCGAGAGAGAGAGAGGAGAGGAGGAGGGGAGAGGGGGCAGAGGAGGGCATGGAAGGCGGGGTGAGGTTGAGGGGGGGAGGGGGGGCGATGTGACGCGCGCGCGCAACGTGGGGAAGGGAGGGGCGGAGCGAGGGAAGCGAGGGGGGAGGGGGGGTGGGGGGGTGGGGGAGCGAAGGGGGAGAGCGGCGGGAGGGGAAGGAGAGAGAGAGAGAGAGAGAGAGAGAGAGAGAGAGAGAGAGAGAGAGAGAGAGGGAGAGAGAGAGAAAGGAGGGGTGGGGAGAGAAGAGAGAGGGAGACGATATCGTAGAGAGAGAGAGGAGAAGAAGAAAGGGGGGGGGGGGAAGAGAGAGAGAGCGACTCGACGACGAGGAGCGAGAGGAAGAAAAAGGGGGAGAGAGGTGAGAATGAGCGGGCGAGAGAGAGAGAGAGAGCAGTAGAGGGAGGGAGACCCTCTCAGAGAGAGAAAGAAGAACACAAAAGAGAGAATAGAAGCAGGAAGAGAGGTGGAGGAGAAGAAATGGGGGGAGGCTCTGCCACCACCTGAGAGAGAGAGGCGGCGGCGACGGCGTGGGAGGCGCTCTTTAACTTTTAACTTTTCGCACATCCGCCGCGGTGCATCGAGGTTTCGTTTTCTTTTGTAGAGTCGCAGTAAAGTCAAGGAAGGTCTTTATTACACACATAAACTTTACACACTCACGGAAGCCCCTATCCCTAGCAGATGTCACATGTCCGTGACAAAATCCTACATGGGAAACACACAGAATCTGCCTCCAAACACAGCAAAAACAGTGTGTTTTTGCCTTTGAAAGAAACACAGAAAAAACAGCGGGAAACACACATATAACATATATAATACACAGATACATGGGGGGGGCGGCCTACATGTGAAAAACAGTCGACAAGCCCAAGAAAAACAGTAAAAACAGCTGTTTTTGGGTTGTACAAAAGAACAGCCAAAAACAGCCCGAAAAACAGGCCGCCAGTGTTTACGTTAGAAAATGGTGTTTACGTTAGAAAATAAAAATGATATTATAAAATTTTGCGCGCGGGGGGCGGGGGGGGGGGGGGGGAACTCGCGTGGCGCCAGGCGCCAAGCGTCTCTCACCCGCGCGCAGGCACTCCACCCGCCCCCTTCCCTCCCCCTCCCCACAACACCAAATATGAGCTCGGTGATAATCAACCCCAACCCCACGCGCGCCTCCCGGTCCACGTCTCGCGTCATCACACCGGCGCGCCGGCGCTGCTGGCCCCAGGCTTAGGGCCCAGGCTCAGAAAAATGGTGAAAAACACTGTTTTTGGTCTTCACACAAAGACCAAGTTTTCTGTTTTTCACATGTAGGGCGGGCGGCGGGGGGGGGGGTGCGCCGTCGACCGTGACGGATCGAGCATGACCACTGGCTCGATATGCGATGATACGGAAGGGAAACGATCGGCGGGAGGCGCGGCGGAGATGGCCAGGAGTGATGGAATGGCGGGCTGGACCACCTCCTCAGCAGAGAAAGGCGGGAGGACGGGCTTGGGCGAGGGCGAGCGCGACGCGCGACGACGGAGCGCGGAGCGGACATGGCTGGGCCCATACCTGTTGTATTCCTGCCCATCTGAAGGCTGTAGGCATGAATATTGGTGTAAGGTACGCGCTCACAATTACAATTGAACAGTTCCCCGTGTTACCACTGACGCACAAGACACACAGATTCGGATTCCGCATGGTCTCAAGTCCAGGTTTGCAGATTTTGGTCTCGAAATTTGCGATTCGAATTTTATTTTGCTGTTACTATAATTGTTGGCTCGTTTAAGGTAATAAACCGGCATGACCTCGACTTCTCGTTCTGCAGTCGCTCTGCGAGACTCTCTCTCTCTCTCTCTCCGTCCGCCTCTCCTCGGCCGACGGCAGGAAGATTCGTCCAAAACATTCTCCGGTCCCAAGATATCTCGTGGGGGGTCTCTCTGCGCTCCGCGAGGGAAAGGACGCGATCTCGCTCCGAGATCGGCCTCGCGCCCTCACACGCTGCCCCGCCGTGCCCTCGGTCCCTCGCCCCCCCCCCCCCCCCCCGCGGCAGGTTCTTTCTCTCGGCGTGCCATCCGTCGCCTCCGGCCGTTATATTATCCCCCCCCGCGAGGTTCTTCTTTCTCCTCCGCGCGCGGTTCGTTTCCTCCGGCCGTCGTTCGTCCCCCCCCCCCGCGCGCGCTGTTCCCCCCCTTCGCTTCGATTCCTCTCGCGATTCCTTCGATGATTGCCTTCATCTCGTCCGATCTTCTTCGCGATTCTCGCGGAGGGGGCACCGACAGTTTAACGTTAGTTTCGCCGCGGTTTCGGTAAAAGAAAGGAAGAACGAATGGCACGCGCCTCGCGCCTCGCGTCTTGTTTCGTCGCCCCTTGCTCGTCTCTGTCTAGAAGGTCTCTTCGCACATCGCCTTCTTCCCCCCGCGCGAGTTTGGACCTCTCCTCGACCCTCCGCGTTGGCTTCAGCGGACGAGTTTCACTTTAACGATAGTTGATAGTTCGAACCCTTCGTTTGCGTAGTTTTGCGCTCTCTTTCCGTATTTCTTCGCGCATGACGAGCGATCGCGACCTCAGCCTTCGCCGCACGGGGAGGGTTTGTTGTTTGTTTGTCGTATGATTCCGGAGTGTTTACGTTAGTCTTCTGAGCCCAAGGACTTTGGTTTTTGGTTTCTTGTGAGTGATTTTGATTTTGTAGCAACTTCGTCGAGTCTCACCGTGTTCCCAAGCGAGTCCCCCCGAGTTCCTGAGTCTATACCCCGAGTCAACGAGTCAATACAAGCCAAGCACGCGCCTGAGCCACCCCCAGTCGCCTGCCACCACCTCCCACAAGCCTCCTTCCACACTTCCGCGCCCTCCGTGCGTCGTGCGTCGTGCGTCGATCACCATGCCCGTAGTCACCCCCGAGGAAAGCTCCATGAGCTCCCCGCAAGAACCGCATTCCGCGCTAGCTGCCGACGCGCCCTCGCAGGCCATCTCCAAGAGTGAGATGAGCCTTGCTCTGACAATACCACTATCCACCATAGACCATAGATAGACTTATAGAACATCAAACCATAGTTTCATATTAGTTTCTGACGCGACCAACTGACGAGAAATGGGAGGGGAAGAGAGAGAGAGAGGAGATGAACAGGAGGGGGGGGGTGGCGGGCGGCGGGGTGAGACAAAGAGAGAGAGATTGAGAGATTGTACATGGCATGCAGATATGCAAAGATATTCTATGAATATTTGTATTACTTCTGAGCCTCGTGAGCATCGGCGAACTAAGCCTAAGCCTAGCTTAGTGACTAAGTTAGTGCGCAGCAGTCCCGTCGTGGACTGCAAGCTGCAAGTTGCGGGGTTCGATTCCGGGGGCGCACACCTTGTGTGCAACCTGGGCCCTGGGCCTCAACTTTTTTTTGTTCGTGGGGAAAGCGCTGCATCGCTACAACGCAGTGAACTTGTAACTTGTACACTTGTCTTATATTAATAGGCTATTAATAGGGTTTTTTGGAAGGTCGGAGGTCGGAGGTCGGCGGAGAAGCGATTAATAGGGTGATTAATATGGGGTTTTGAAGCCAACCTATTAATCGGTAGCCAATTAATGTTAATGTGCCGTTAATAGGGGGTTTCAAAAGAGCCTATTAATAGCGAGCACTAGCCTTGCCTCCCCCTCCCCCAACGCTAGGCCCAAAGTAGTGTACATGGACCGACCCCCCGAAACAAAACAAAAAGGAACGAGGGGCGAGGGGGGGAGCGGGAAGGGGAGAGAGGTTAGGGTGAAGGCGATGAGCGATGAGGCGATGTCAAGTGTAGACCCCAGAGGAAGGGGTAACGTGTAGAAACGTAGTAGTCTTCGTCAAGAAATTTTTTTTGTACCGGGCTCGTGCCAGTAGTGGTACAAACGCTCAGATGTTTTTTATTATTATCGAAGGGCTACGGTCCCGCAGCACTAAGGTTATACTAACACAACAATAAAACTCTCACGCTACTACTCTATGAATCTTGGCATCTTGGCACTCCCGTTTCGTTGCGAGTAAAAGAAAAAAAGGCCGAAAGTCCAGAAGAGTAGTAAGTCAGCTCTTTACTCTCCCGCCAGATTCTCTTTCTCTCTCTCTCTCTCTCTCTCTCTCTCGTCTCTCTCTCTCTACTCCCTCCCCATGCTCCCTCTCCTCATCTCATTTGTCTCTCCCCTCGCTATATTCTTGCTTTGGGGGGCCTCTCACTCTATCTTTTCTCTTCTCTTCTCTCCTTCTTTTCACTTCATTCCTCCGTACGGTTCCCCTCTCCTCCTCCTCCCCGCACCTATCCCCCCTTCTCCCCTTCCCCCCCCCCCCTCCTCCCCTGGACAGATGGGCCTGCTGCCGGCCCACACGGCCTGCACCTCCTCGCCTCGCGTGGGCATCGTGGGCGGAGGCATCGCTGGGCTCTCATGCGGCCTCCGCCTCTCTGCCCTCGGCTTCACGGTTGCTGTCTTCGACACAGGCGAGTCTCTCCTCTTCTCCTCTCCTCCTCTCCTCCTCTCCTCCTCTCCTCCTCTCCTCCTCTCCTCCTCTCCTCCTCTCTCCTCTTCTCCTCCTCTCCTCTTCTCCTCTCTCCTCTCTCCTCTCTCCGCTCTCCATTCTCCTCTCTCCTCTCTCCATTCTTCACTTCTCCTCTCTCCTCTTCTCCTCTCTCCTCTCTCCTTCCTCCATTCTCCGCCTCTTCTCCTCTCTCCTCTCTCCTCTCGCCATTCTCCTCTCTCCTCTCTCCTCTCTCCTCTCTCCTCTCTCCTCTCTCCTCTCTCCTCGCTCCTCGCTCCTCTCTCCTCTCTCCTCTCTCCTCTCTCCTCTCTCCTCTCCCTCCTCCCGCCTCTCGCCTCTCCTCTCGCCCCTCTCCCCTCTCCCCTCTCCCCTCTCCCCTCTCCCCTCTCCCCTCTCCCCTCTCCCCTCTCCCCTCTCCCCTCTCCCCTCTCCCCTCTCCTCTCTCCCCTCTCCCCTCTCCCCTCTCCCCTCTCAACTCTCCCCTCACTGCTTGAGTCATCTTTGACACGGGCCAGTCGTCAGGAGAGAGGGATTCACTGCTTGGGTAGAGCTAAGAGATAGAGACTTTGGGTCGGATTGGGGACAGAGCACACCTCATCTCACCGGCTCTTGTGCTACTTCTGCTATGAGAAGAGTCGCTTCCCTTCCCACGCAGGCAAGAGGGGCGCGGGCGGGCGCGCTAGCTCTCGGCTGTTCGCAGCAAGCCCCGCCGACCACGCTGCGCAGTATATCACGCTTGCAGATGGCGCCGACTCGCCGTTTGCGCGCTTTGTACACCAGATGGGGCAGGATGGTGGCCTGCGCAAGTGGGAGGGTGCGAGGGTGGGCGTTCTCTCAGAGCCGGGTGAGCTGGTGGTGCCCCTCGAGCAGGGCGTGAATAGGTACGTCGGCACGCTTGAGGAGGGAATGGGCTCACTTGCCCATCGGATGGCCGCGCAGCTCGACATGCGTCAGGACGTCTGGGTGCCACCGAGCGGCGGTCTGCAGCGCGTCGCCGACGGTTGGCGTGTGCGCATGGGGCGCGGTGGTGGAGAGGACGAGCTCTTCGACATGGTAGTGCTCAGCCACAATGGCAAGTGCGCCGAGCGGCTGACGTCGACTATCCCGGCGATCGAGGTGCACACACTTCTCCGCGCCAAATTCTCGCCTACCCTCGGGCGAGTGCGCGAGGGCACCGCCAAGATGACGCTGTGCTCCATCTATTCTCTCTTGTTTGAGGTGGAGCCAGGCGTGATGCCCGACACATTCGACGCGGCCAACATCCTGCCGACCGCCTCCGAGGACCTGCAGCTCTTGTGCAACAACGGGCGCAAATACCCGCTCGCTGATGGCGCGGAGCGCAGCACGCACGTGTGGACGGCGCTCTCGTCGGCCAGTTTCGGGACCAGACACAAGCACCCGCAAGAGGCGCTCGAGGGCACGCCCAAGGAGGCCGAAGTGCAGGCGCTGATGCTCGCGGCGGTCGAACGCGCATGCGGCCTCGCGCCAGGCGCGCTATCCTCGGCCGTGCGCGCAACCAAGGTGCAGCTGTGGGGCGCGGCTACGCCGCTCAACCGGTGGGACCGTGACTATTGCTGGGACGCGGAGAAAGCCATCGGCGTGTGTGGCGACTGGCTTTCGTCGTCGCCCTCGCGCGCATCGACGATTGAGGCCGCATGGATGTCCGGCTACTTATTGGCGGAACACATCGCAATGCATACGGACCGAAGCTTCGGTCTTGACCTTGGACGAGACGGCGGCCGCTTCTGGCCGGTGGCGGCTGGTTTGGCGGGCGACGTGCCGGAGGGCACGCCGGCCTCGCCTCGTGGCGAGTGGGTTGAGGTAGAGCATGGATCGGCCAGTCCTAAGGGTGGTCCGAAGAGCCGCGCCAACAACGGGAAGGGCGTCCGGCGTGCCGCGCCCCTTTCTAGTGGCGGGCGCGAGCTTTTCCTCAAGAATCTGCCCTACGCCGCGGGCGAGGAGTCTGTCGTTAAGTTCTTGTCGACCGCCGGCCGCGTGGGCCGGGTCGAACTCGTGCGCGACGAGCAGGGCCGTTCGCGTGGGCTGGCGCGCGTGCAAATGGAGACAAGTGAGGGTGCCAAGGCGGCCATTGAGAAGCTTGGTGGCTCTGAGCTGGACGGGCGCAGCATCACAGTCGCGATAGATCGACGCTAGTAGCGGGCCGGCCGTTGCTGAGCATGCTCGGCACGACGTGCAGACGCACGCTCCTCGCTCCTCGCACAGGAGCTCACCGCAGTGGCAAGCCGTATGTCTAGCAACAGTTTATCCACCGTTGGTCAACAGCATCGAGGTCGAGGAACACCTTCAAAGTACTAAGCTCCAGTCGCCACGCTCCTTCCTTCGGCAATTATTCCTAGCGCGCGCTTGTTGTCTTTGTTTCCGGGTTTGTTGTGGATTTGTGGACGGGAGTTCCTCCACTCTCCATGGCTCTCCATTTTCCCCCAGTAGTCTTACTTACTCTCTCTCCTTCTCTTCTCCTCAGCAAGCTAGGCCGAGGTGACTTACAGTTTGCTGCTGCATGATACGAGTAGATGATACATATGACCCCCGTAGCTGAAGGGCACCATATCAAAAAATCTCGCGATTAATCCTCAATCTTGACTTGTTCAATTTTCACCCGTTGAAGTTGAAATAGCTGTTTGACCGCCCTACACGTATGGTAGGTGGTAGGGCGGTCAAACAGTGTTTTTTAATAAGGGGTGAAAAAATGACCATCTCAGAATTGAGGAAATTTGAGGATTCTTCACGGTAGAAAGTTCCCAATACACCCAACTAGCACATATCCGGGGTCCGCCATGGCCCTGGGCGTCGGGCCGGATCGAATCAAGGCATTCCTGCGGTGCGAGGGGCCAGGATGGGTTAGTACTAGTATAAGTGTGTGCGACCCTCAAGAACCAGCGTGCGACCTACTAGTGACCCCCCACCCTGCTCGCGAGAGCTCTGGATTCTGCATGGCCACCACCTCCAGGCCCAGGCCATTCTTCGGCCGATCGCGGGCGATCGGACGTCGCGGAAGCTCCGCGTTTCTAATAGTGATGCGCCCCACATTCTCCACTCTGATTCCTCCCGTGAGCGCCCGCCTGAATCTCCCAAAATCAAAATAGCCCGCCACGCGCGGGGGAAGGGAGGGGGGTCCCTCACCGACGCCATTGCCCTTCGTGGGGCGGGAGGGGGTCGTTCGGAGGGGGGAGGGAGTTGCCGGGGCAGGTAGGGGGGGACCCTGCGGAATCCTTGGACACCCAGGGGAGGTGGAAAATAGTGGTTAAAATGAGTGAGTGACCGGGCTAGTATTGGTATCATGAACTTTCTACTGAAAAAATCCCTGAGATCACCTCAACTCTCAACTCTGAGGTGGTCATTTTTACCCGCAATATAACACACTCTGTTTGACTGCCCTAATATGGAGGGGCAAAGAAGTTGGTTACATACCAAAATAGACGGGGAAAGCGTGAACAAAAAGGCGGACTGGACCTATTTACGTAATACTTTCATCATCATCATCTCTTTTCTCTCTCTCTCTCTCTCCTCCCGGTGCGCGGCCCCCCCCCCCAACATGTTTACGCACGATCTGTTTTCTGGCTTCTCTCTCCCTCCTCCTCTCACCTCTCTTTATTTGTTCCCCCTCTCTCTACACACATATACACACACACACTCTCTCTCGCTATCCCTCTACTCACTCTCTCTCTCTCTCTCTTCTACTCTCTCTCTCTCTCTCTCTCTCTCTCTCTCTCTCTCTCTCTCTCTCTCTCTCTCTCTACTACTACTACTACTACTACTACTACTACTACTACTACTACTACTACTACTACTACTACTTCTGCGACTCCCTCCGCGCTCTCTCTGCTCCGGCCACTCTCTCCCGCTCATCTCCCCCTCTCTCCCCCTCCCCCCTCCCCTCTCTCTCTCCCTCCCCCGACCGATGTCTCTCCCCCTCCTCCCTCTCTCCCCCTCTCTCTTCTCCTCTGACGAGCCCCCTGAGCTTCCAGCGTGGTCTCGCACCTACTGCGGATACAGAGAGCGCTTCGTTCACCCATTCACTCTGCCGCTCAGCTGCGGGGCCTCTCTCTCGCTCTCTCAGAGCGTGGTGGCATCCGCGGAGCACGCGGCAGAGGCACATACTTCTGCCGACGGCCTCGCCACCGCCTCAACCGTCTGGGACGCCGGAGTTGTCCTCGCAGCCATGCTTACGCGCCCAGGACTTGTACACTCACTCATCCCACAGGGCAGGCCCGTTGCTTGCCTCGACCTCGGTTCGGGCACAGGCATCGTCGGGTTGGCGGCCGCCGCGAGCGGACTCTTTGCTCGGGTGCTCCTTACAGACCTCAAGTCAGTGACGGCATTGCTCAGAGCGAATGTGGCGCGGAACGCACCTGTGCTGAGTGGTCGCGTTTCGGTGGAGGCGCTGCAATGGGAGGACGATGAAGCCATTTCCCACCTGAGAGCGCGCCACGGTCCGTTTGACGTGATTCTCGGTGGGGACCTGCTCTACCGTCCACCTGTCGTCAAGCCATTGCTCGCCGTACTGTCGGGCTTATGCGGGAAGCACACGGAGGTCTGTGCCCTCGCACGCATGCACGCTGCTCCTGCGCCAACACCAGTCGTCGGAGCCATCACCTCCCTCGCCGTCCGGCACACACAGGTGCTCTTGGCCGCCTCCATGCAGCATTCGCCTGAAACGTTACGTCTCTTTGCCACGGCCGCCGCGGCGAGCGGATTTGAGGGCGTCGTGATACCCTTCTCTGAGCACAACCCGGATTTTGCGTCGACGGAGGTGTACATAATACACCTCAGGCGGCGGGCGAGGCGGGTTGGTAAGAAGGATCGGCATGTGGCGGCGCCACCATGTGATTTAGGGCACGGGATAAGCCAGCGGCCTGATGCCGAGCGGCGAGCAAAGGACGAGAAGTCAGAAGCCCAAGGCGGATCGTTGTGTCCGCAAGGCGAACCGTCGCCAGGCAGCGAGACGGAGCCCATGGAAGGCGGCAACAGCGAGGGCTCGTTGCTGCTTTCAAGGCAGCCGCGAATACGCAAGAGAAGGAGAAGGCTTCGGGGCTGACACCACTGAGCACCCCATTCCCGCAAGACTAACTTTCTGGCGTAAAAAATCTCGACCCGCGACTTCCGATGTATGGCCGGTTAAACACTCTTCAAAAAACCTGCCGCGGCTTGCTCTACTGCCCGACAAGTGCCCAGCCAGTCGGCCGCGGTGGCTGGGCGGAGGGTGAAGGGTCGCGGCGAGCACAACGCTCAGGGCCCGTGCCCGATGGTTTTTATTCCCTAATACCTAAAGCAAAATATGTCTTGTGCCTTGGCACATTAAGATATTAGGGGTCGCCCATGGCCAATGGTGTCGCATTCATCCTACATGATGCGATTTCCAAGCTCTTACTTGTGTCTAGGTCCTGTTCCGTGCCCTCGTTACTATCCTCATCCCTCAAGAAGTCGCAGTACGTTTTCTTGGCTAGGAATATCGATTCGATAGCTATTGGGCTCGATTCGCTGTTGCCTAGCTTGTTGAAATCGCAATGAAACATTTCAAGCGATTTGCCGATTAGTGATTAGATCCCGCTCATATCGTAGCTATCGTGTCTTGAATTCCTCTGCCACCCCATGTACGGCCACACGGTGAAGCTCAGGCACATCTAGGTTGGTAGGGTTATTCGTTCCTAGCGACCTAGAATTCAGGTCATCGCATCGTTCCTTCTAGCCTGAATCACAATGGAAGAACTTCAAAGGGCCATAAACCATACAAGAGCAAATGGAACGGGAAAAGGCGTATGACCCGACGCCCGCCCTACCTACCGGCGGAATTCTATAAAAGCTTTGAAATGCTAGTCAGACGTGACTTCTTGAGGATACTCAACCTAGCGTTGGAAAGAGGCGAACTATATGCGTATCAATATGAGGGAAGGGGACATCATCATCCTATACAAAAAGGACGACACAATGCAAAAAAAATCACATGCAAAAATTTTGAGTTCGACGGTCAAGTTCGACCAGTTCAACTTCGACTTTGACACTGAATCCGAACTGAGGTTCGAAGTTAGTCGAAGTCGAAGTCGAACTTAGTGCGAGCTCGGCGCGAACTCAGTTTTAACTTGGCTTTACCGGGCTTATTTATGCTCACTAGAAACACGTTGCAAAAGACTTTAGAATCGTCTTAGTTTACGTAAAAAAAGGGCGAATGCGAATGCAGTTGCTCGCCAAAAAAAGGCGATATTGGATATTGGTCGCCGTCGGGCGTCGCCGGTGGACAAAGACTTCAAACTAGAAGTATCGGAAGACCTCCTACAGGCGGCGGGAGGTCTTGATTTGCGAAACGTCACCTAAGGTAGCTAACCCTTTTTAATAGTAATAGAGACCCCAAGGGACAGCGAAAGAGATTCTATGAGATATAAGAGAAGGTGATACAAGCCGAGCCAGAGCAAAGGAGAAGCCATAGTCTCCCGCCCCCTTCTCTCCAGCTCCTGGCCGAAGCAGCGCGCGCGGCCTCCCCGGAACCAGCTTCTCCGCTAAAGAGGGAACTGGGGAAGGGGAAGGGGGTTGTTAGGGGTTAAGGTTGGGTAGTAGGGAGGTCCCCGAGCACACTGCCTCATGCCGCACAAGTAGCGGGGATTATTAAGAAGATTTTTTTCGCCCTTTTGAGCCGTATGTTGACGAATTGGACCGTTGGATGGCAAAATCACGCTTCGTCGTCACTTAATTAAGGTCTCAAAGAGGAAAGAGGGCAATCAAAGCAACAATTCATCTCCTGGGGACCACGGGTGGAAGAGCTTTCCAATGGGCGGGTATCAGCCACCTCTTTCATTTCAAGGACAAACTGTGATTTGACCCGAAGCCCCGTGAAGTATGTCACAAAACTTGGTATTGCTTAGGGAATGGTGCCTTAGTGCTAGTGCCCTGGGAACATTAAAAGAGGATATGCATGAGGTAACCAACAAGCCCAGGTTTAGGCAAAACAAGCACTTTGTGCTCGCGCTCTCACCTATCACCTAGCGAAGTTTGTCCTTACTTCAATCAAGGACTCGTCCTTAATTAAAAGCGAGGTACCTTTATCCGCGAAGCGGGAGTTGCCGAGGTCCGTGCGTTGTCCTCCGCCTCCTCAAACTCCCTCTGCATCTCCTTGAAGGCGGTAATCATCTGGTTGTATGAATGCTCTCGAGATATGGCGTTTATGGCGGGGGAACACTGAAAGCCCATTTCGTTCGCTTCCTTGCTCCTGAAGTACATCTAGTTCACGAAGACGTTCAGGGTCCTCCGAAATGATATGGCGAAATGGTTGAAGGACAAAAAAGTTCTCCAATGGGATCTTCGACTATGTTGTTCCTCACGCTGTCGAAGTCAGCTATGTGTTTGAAGGCTGACTCCAACGTGATTTCGAACGCCATGTTGTTTATTTTCTCGAACCATTCTTCGGTATGCGCGCGTGCAAAGTGTATAGGACATTTGAGACATTTATAGGGGACATTTAGGGGCGGACATTTGGGTGCCTGAGCTGGACATCAACGAGACATTTTCGAGACGGTCTTAAGTCCAGGTTTGCAGATTTTGGTCTCGAAACTTGCGATTCGAATTTTTTTGCTGTTACTATAATTGTTGGCTCGTTTAAGGTAATAAACCGGCATGACTTCGACTCCTCGTTCTGCAGTCGCCCTGCGAGACTCTCTCTCTCTCTCTCTCCGTCCGCCTCTCCGCCTAGCGCAAGGGTATAGCGCCCCCACTCAGACATCTCCTTCCCCACAGCTCCTCTCTGAGGAGTTGCTCCTCACCCTCCCATTAGGCCCCCTTGCCTGCGAGACCAGAACAGGATCTTGGCGTGGGGGGCTGTTTGAGTGTGGAGGGAGGGGCGCTCCGGCTAGCGCAAGTAGAAAGCTAGTGAAGAGCTGGGTGGCATAAGGGGGAAGGGTGCTTGCGCTTGCCGCGGCAGGGAGTCCTGTCTTGAGTGAGCGCTAGTCCCGTTCCTTTGCCGCGCCGCGACCCATAAAAATTTGTTAAAAATTAGATGGAAGGTTGAAAGTAGAAAGTAGTGATCGGGCACATACACATAAGCGGGGTAGTTGGAAAATGTGGGTGGCTTCGCTTGTGAGCCGTTCGGGCACGAAACCCAGTTGGTCTTTGGATATTATGTGCCCGATCACTACTTTCAACCTTCCATCTATTGGTTAGCATCTTCGCTATTATCTATAGGCCCTGGCAGAAAATTATGACGATAAATGCCGAACGAAAGAGAGTTCTTACGACAGACGAGTGTCGATTCGCGAGTGCGACAGAGGAGGCGTTAGCGGCACTAATTCTCAGTCATTTTATTAACGCCAAGAGTTCACGAGGGCGGGTCCGTGGGCTCCTGAAACCCTCAGCGACCGCCTGAAACTGAGTGTTTGCCCCGGCTAGCATCTAGGGCGCTAGGGCTAGATAGAGGCCTAGTACTAGCAAGTAAACGAATTCACTGTGAACAAGAGGGCGGCGGCGCGATGTCCGCCGGCGCGGAGGAGACGCCGCTTGCTGGCGGTGGTACGTTGGCGAAGGCGCCGAACTTCCGTCGCGAGTGGGACAAGGCGGCGTTCGAAGAGCGTGCCAGGGCACGTCTCGCTGAGGAGGAGTCGCTCGAGGAAGAGCGCGAGCGGGCGAAGACAGCGCCTCAGCCGATTGTGCAGCGAGCGCCGCTTCAGCGAAGGACCGAAGACCTGCGTCTTGACGCCTTCGCTGGCTCTCGTCAGCTGATCACGGGTGCCCAGGCGATTGCTGGCCAATTCAATGGCGCATATCACTGCAAGGTCTGCGACTGCGTCCTGCGAGACTCGGCCAACTACCTGGCACATATAAACGGCAGGAAGCACACGCGGATGTTGGGCATGTCGCTTCGCGCTGAGCGCTCGACGGTGGAGGAGGTGCGCGCGCGGCTTGAGGCCCATAAGGAGCAGCGCGAGGTAGAGGCCGAGCTTACCCCTGACCAAAAGGCAGAGGCATTCCTTGCGAACTTTGATCAGCGTATTCGAGAGAGGGAGGAAGAGGAGTGGCGCGAAGCACGTGAGAAGAAGCGGGCGGCCAAGGCCAAGGCTAGGGGTGTTGCGGCAGGAGGCGCGAATACGGGCGGCTACGCCGCGGCGTCTCCCGCCTTAAAAGCATCTGCTCCAGCGGAGGAGGTCGACGAGGAGAAAACGGCCATGGTGGCTATGGGTTTCGATTTTGCTGTCGGTGGCTTTGGCGGCTCTCGCAAGAACGGGTGAAGTAATCGCCATCTTGGGATGGCTCTATGCCGGTACCGTGGTCAGCGGAGCGAGGCCTCGAATCGTGCTGCGTTCCTGAAGTACATGTGCACCGGCGTGCTGGGAGTATACGTCAGCTTTACGAAAGCTAGGACGGTTCCATAAGTACCACTTTAAGGTGCGTATCTCCTCTTTGCCGCCTGCGCGGTGGCGGGCGTGCTGACCCGGGAGGCGGCTGAGACATGCCCCTTGGCGGGTATTTCTTGTGGTGAAGCGGTGGGCGCTTCGGGTGTGTTACTGATTGGCGGGCACTGCAGTCTTAGGGCGGTCAAACAGTGATTTATAACTACTAACATGCGTGGGGGGGATGCATTTTTTGACCGTCCTCCCAAGCCCAAAAAAACTTCCAGGGGTGCTCACCTGCCGCCACGAAAAATTCCCTAGGAAAGTGGGTTTTACCCCCCCTCGCCCCCCCTCAGCACACGCGCTGGGGCTCTAACAGTACAGAACTGCGGGGCCGATAACCGTTCAGGTTATTTCGGGGCGGTTGTTTCAAACAAGTTGTTTCATGGCACGCGATTCCCACGAGATCCCTCCGCGCTATCGGGCGCCCGACCTTCATCTGGTGCCGAGAGCAGGGGGGACGTCACCCGCGGAGCACCCCGGGAACCCCACAGCGCGTGCACACGGCTGTCTTGGCAGCTATGGTGGTATGGATGGAGTTGTGTGTAGGTAGGGCAAGGCAGAAATTTTCACGATATTCCGCGGGATATTTGGGTGGATATGGCCCCGCGGGATATTCAGATTCAGGATATTTTACGGGATATTTGGGCTGCCCCAAGGCCCATTAAGCGGCTCGAGTCGCAGATGAAGAAGAAGCGTCCGCGCGCGAGGTCGCCAAGCGTCCCGGCCAAAAAGACCAAGGTGTGCCGCCTCTCGAGTCGAAGCGGCGCCGCGCCCTGTCGCCAAGGAAGCCGAAGTTCCGCCTCAGCCAGAAGAAGCGGAGGTAGTAGCGGAGGAAGTAGCGGAGGAAGACGCGGAGGAAGAAGCGGAGGATGCGCGCTCGACCCGCCGCCACGTCCCTGTGACGAAGCGTGAGTGCCGCTTCTGCTTTTTGGCCAAGCACGAGCTGGCCAAGCACGACAAGAATGGCCGCATGTACGTCAACTTTGTGCTCTTCGAGAAGAAGGTGGACTCGGATGGCACGGGCGTGCGTCTCGATGCGGATGAGATGCGCGAGCTCAACTTTCGCAAGTTTGTGCTGAAGGGCAAGAAGGAGGAGAAGAAGTGGGGGATCGTCCTCCGCGGCTACGACATGCACAAGTACTCGGAAGGCACGATGCCGGTCAAGGTGTACAGGTGCTCGAGCGCGGAGTTCCCTTACGTCGAGTCGAGCAGCCAACAGTTCATCAGCTCCGTGGCGAAGGCCCTTGGTCGCCTTTACCGCACTGCCCCCAAGGCTCCGTATGTGCTTTACGCCCTCCGCGACCACGAGACCATGACGGTGCACGCGAAAGATCAGCTAAGCGAGTGGAACGGCCTCTGCGGCGATTGCAAAAAGAAGCACGGCAAGCCGCGCACTCGTGCTAGTGGTGTGCAAGTGTGAAGGGTTTGCAAGTGTGTGATTTCGCTGGTGCAGCCCTAGTCATGGAGTTTCGAATATTCGGGTAGAGGTCTCTGGGGACAGCACGGTATGGTACATTAATGAATTGGGGGGCAGAAATTGGAGTCCGCTTAGCGATATAACGTTAGTGAGTTCGCGCACAAAGTTTCGCACATTTCTGTTACAGTTGCACTGGAATACACACGCGTGGGGAGTCCAATTTCTGATAAACAAAATTTTCGCATGATCCTCTTTCGACGGAACGCGACCTAAGTACCTAGCGGCCGCCCTACGGGACGCCATCTGCATCACCATAGTATATCTGACCTTGGTGGGTCGGCATCCCGCATCCCACCCCAGCACACCTTCGTTCGTCAAAGCATAGGAAAATCTGCGCACTAGCCCCCGACCCCCCCGCACTTGGATGGTAGTGACGGCATCATATGGATGCGCAAATCCCGCGCCAACCCGTAAAGGCCCCTCGCCACATGGTGGGGAGCATTGCCACGAGAGACGTTTGGAGGAGGACGCCTCGGGCAAATACCTCGGGCACTCCTCGTGCTTGGGGTTGCCGATGCATTAGCGCGCCCCCTATCCCTACGAAGGGTGCGCAGCCCTCGACTTGGAGCGTCGTTGCTTCGGGCTCAAGCTCGAGCTCGCACGGCTTGTGCGATCTGTCGACTTGCGCCTTTGCCTCGTACTATTTGCGCCCTCGGATTTATCGAAGGCCCGATCAATTATGGCTTCTACTGTGCGTTGCATGAATCGTAGCATGTGCGCACGCGTGCGAGGGAAGCCTCCACTCTCGTGACCTAGTGCAAAGGCCTCGTGCTGTCGCATGCGTTGCTCGATGGGCACAACGTGAGCACGTGCCGACCCTAGGCGCGTGCGCATCAGGCCAGCACTGTGGCTGCGCCAGTTTCCGCGATGTACTCCCACTGCGTTGTTGGGGTGGATCACGGAATACAAGAAGACGAGCTGCTTGCCATTTGAGCTGCCGACCACCAAGTGGCGACCGTCTCCGGCGATGTCGAGCATGTCGAGCGGTGGATACAGTTGGTCTCCAAGGGGCCTGATAGCTCGGACCATCGTGAGTGATCCCAGCGAGAAGATGCGCACCACGTTCTCCACGAGGACGTACAGATAGTCGGCAAGCGGCAGGTCCAGGCAGGGACCCCAACGGATCAGCGGCGAGCTCATGATGCTATCGCTCGCCGGGATGAGTGCTGAACCAGGTGCCCACTGCGTGGTGGTCAAGTTGAGGACTTGCAGTCTGAGCTGAGGACCCTCGCCATTGAGCACGCTCTCGCCGGACTCAGCCGGATGACGCTTCTTCTTCTTAACCTTGGCATCGGTCATCTCGAAAAACAGCAAAGTGGCGAGCTCGGTACCCGAGGGCGAAAAGGCGGCTGCGCAAAGCTCGCCCTGCGTCACGCGCCATTTGTACGTGGCCGTCGTGTGACGCAGTAGGTTGCCATGCTCGTCGCGCGTGATAGAGACGAACTCACCGCCATCTTCACTTATGTCCTCAACGCTACCAGGGCCCGTATAGAAAGTGTAGCGCGTCGCATTCTCGGGGAAGTCGAGCCGGAGCGTCCGCCATGGGTGTGCAGGCAAGTTGAGCGGTGCGATGGCCTTGGCCTCGTATCGCAAGAGCAATTTCTTGTACCACATGGGATATGGGGTCGGCGGAATTTCCAAATCCCCGGGAGGAAAGTGAGGTGGGTAAGAGATCGACGACACGTCGACGACGAGCTGACGCGCCTTCATGCCGATGGTCAGCTCGCGACCGGGACGGAACCAACCGTTGGATGACCGCTGCTCCTTCCGGTACGGCCAGAAGAAGAGCGAGCCGTCCTCTGCAAGGGTGACCATCGTTCCACTATACTTGAGAAAGCCCATGGCCAGCACGGGAACGGCATGTCCAACGAAGTATTCTCGCGCGATGAGCGAGGTGGGACACGCGGGCCCCGCCAAGGTGTCTACTGAGCCCTTCCGTCCGCCGCGATTCGCACGCACGGCGGCGGCAGCACGGGCACCCGAACCGCCAACTGGCTCGGCGACGGGCTCGCCCGACTCGCCCGCGAGTGGTCGACCCAAGGCGAGCGGTGCTGAGTGCACGGTGCGCTCGGCGCCCGGCCGGTTGATTTTGATGCAAGGTCCGCCCCGCAGCGCGACCACCAAACACGGCTGACTCCCGAGGATGGTGAAAGAGGGAAAGAAGGCGCAAGACAAAGGAAACAGCTGCGCAAGGTCGACGCCGCTGCCCGTGCGTTGTGGCCCCGCGTGCTTCAAGCGCGCCATGTCCTCGGTGCGCCACAATTTGGCAATGGTGCCGCCCGCCCGATCCTGGCCGGTGACCACCCCGTCGAGCTCGTCTCCCTCTGGCTTGTTCAATGGTGGATAGAAAAATTGTCGGTGCGTGATCGACATCTGCAAGTGTGCTTGCGAAGGCGCGCCTAGTGATGCGCCCGTCGGAGGCGAGGTCCAGATTGGAACGCCCATCCCCACCACAACGTTTAAGCCCCCAATGGCCTCTTGCGCCGCTTCCTTGGCGGCCCTTGCTCGCTCGAGTGCTTCGAGCGCCTCGGCGGCGATAGCTGTCATCGACTCCTCCTTTCCGCGTGTTGTCCTAGTGCTAGCGACGTCCTTAGCCCCGCCGTCCTCCGTCTTGCTCCCCACCTCATCCTCGTTGGCAGTGTCCAAGGTCCTC
The DNA here is from genome assembly GCA_018136815.1 of Isochrysis galbana. NCBI lineage: Eukaryota > Haptophyta > Isochrysidales > Isochrysidaceae > Isochrysis > Isochrysis galbana. The sequence goes on along the minus strand of CM030940.1, from coordinate 2,205,320 downwards.
CCCCCTACTTCAGCATTCCTATCGTCCTCATCTTCCTCGGCGTTCTCTGGCTTATCCTCGTCTACGTCGCTCGCTACGGCATGCGACTCGGCCTCGGAAGACGCCTTCGCAATAAAGGCCTGGGAAAAGCGGTCTTTGCCGGGTGTGTGTCGGCTTGCTGTGCGTGAGAGCTCAGCATCCCCACTGCCTTCAGCGCGCGTAGGCATTTTCCCTGCCTCCACCTCCCACTCGCGCTGCCTCAGCATCATAGCCTCGACGAGCACTGGCGGCACACCCATCGTGCCACCGTAGCCGCGTTGAGCAAGGGCTGCAGCCTGCCCGGCGACCATGCCCCAAAACTCGGCAGCCTTCAGCGCAGCAACAGGGTACATCGCCGAGGTGTCTGCAACAAGGCACCACACGCGCGTGGTACCAACTTCATCCAAAGTGATGACCTCCGACCCATCACTGCACCATGTAATGCTTGTGATGCGCGCGCCGCCTGCCACGGACGGGGTGTATCGGATGAGGACGGGCTCTTTAGACTGCAACGCCCATACGGCGATGCCTCCCGCGAGTGTTCCAGCGCCGAGCATCCGTCCATCAGGCGAAATGGCGAATGCGCTCAGGTCTCCTGTCCCGCGCAAAAGGAGAGGCGAAATCTCGGTTTCAAGCCACCAGCCAAATTCGTGCTTAGAGTATTCAGCTCGAAGAAGCCCGTCTCGCGGCAACACCTCGCGCGCTTCCGACAGGGTAATCACTGTCGACTCCTCCACGTCCGCATCCTCGTCCTCATCACTCTTGTCTGACGAGTCTGGTGCCATCACTGGATTCTCCTTGGCCACGGCGTCGGCGGCCTCACGCCGGTTGCGCCACCGATAACCTGCGTGTAGTGAGTGCGCGTGCCGCGTAGACGGATCAGCGACGTCCCGTTTTGCCGTCATCTCGTTGTACGCAGGAACGAGCGCGGCAGGAACGGGCCGGTCAAATTGGCTTGTGGCTGATGCGGTAGCTCGCAAAATTAACCGGCGAGACATGGCCGTCGCGAACGAACGCTCGCGCCCGAGCTCGGCGAGAACGTCGTGGATCTGATCCATTTGAGGTCAGCAAAAAGCGATGAGCTAAGAGTGCCGTGCTAAAACGGCCAAGGCTGATGGAACGGGGTATCGGTATCAAACAGCGACACCATCCTGACGCATAGCAACCTCGCCTGCTCCCTTCCATCGCACACCACGGGCGAACGCTTGAGCAGGGCGAGACCGCTATGGCAAAATGGGGTGGGGGGTGGGGGGGGTGGGGGGGGGGGGGTTCACCTGTTCGGTTAGCACGTCGCCCACCACATCCGAGACAAGCGCATAGACACCACCGGCTGACAGCTTCACTCTCGGCGGCCGCGCCTCCGTATGGCCGCCGTCGGAGTCGGACTCCTCGCTCTCAGACGCGTCGCTCGAGCAACTCAGCCCCCCGTCGCTGCCTGTAGATGTTCCGAAGGTATCGCCATCGCTGTCCTCTTCGACCTCTGCCCCTCCCTGCGTTTGGTCGTCTCCTAAGTGTGCAGGCCCCCCGGCTCCTGCCTCATCTTTGTCGAATGCGTCGCCCGCGTCTGCTTGCGGGTCGGGTGCATCTACCTCACCCACGTCCTGGGCGAATGTTTTGTCGGCAGGCCCAGAACTGTTTGCCGCAGGCGATGGCTGGCCGAGGGCGGCATGAGACTCTTTGACCGGTTCTGTGTCGACATCGCCCTTGTTCTTCTTCTCGAGCTTCTTCTTCAGACGCGAATGCTTCTTCTTCCATTGCCGCAATTCCATCTGCAGATCTTGCTCCGACCTCTCCTCCTTACTGAAAATCTCCGCATCCATGATCTCATCAACTAGCGCAAGGGCAAGTCGGCGGCACACCTTGAATGCATCGAGCTGGTCGTCCCGGTAGCTCCGATGGCCCAGCTCTCCTCGGTACGGCGGGTCGCCGTCGCCAGAAGAGCGCAAGCTCAATGCCATCGTCTCGTTGCGTGCAGCCTCGAGCCTCGCCTCAAGCGCCGTCAGCTCGGCTTGATAGAGGGCGCGCAACTCGGGCGCCGTCTTTTCCCAGGCAAGCATGCCTAGCGTCTGTCCACGCGCAGCGGCGGTGCGGCGACGGTGGTAGTTGCTGGCGAAGCGTGATGCCGCCGTCAGGGTGGCGAAGGTGACGAGCCCATCGGGTGCGTCAAATGCGGCTGCAACTCCCTCCTCGGCTGTGGAGCGAGGTGTGGCCTCCACGGAGACGATGCCATTGGTTCGAGGTGTTTGCAAATCGTCGTCGGAGCCCCCTGCCTTGGCGCCTTTTACCTCGGCTCCGGCCTTCGCCCGGTTTTCATGGTGCGCGCCCTCGTTCCCTGCCGTCGATGCTCTCGTCCCAGGGCTCTTCCCTGTGTCGCTCTCCTCCTCGTCATCCGAACCGGACGACTCATCTGACAGCTCGTCCGACGAGTCGTCGCCCGAGGAGCTGCTCTTTTGCGAAGCCGACGCCATCTGGGCGTCCCTCTCTGCTGCAGCGGACGTGCGCTCCGCATCGGTGCCCGACCCCGGCCTGCCACCCTGTGCAAGTGCTCTTGCCGCTCCGCCTAGCAGCACCGCCATGGCACGAGACTCTCCCTTGTGAGATGGTGCATCGACGGCCGGCGCGTCTGTTGTCACTTCTCGTACCTGTTGTGCGCTCATCACGTCTGCGGCGGAAGCAGCCGCAGCCGCCTTGAACATGTCACGCACCATGGCGCGGAAGCCTCGGAAGCCGAGGGCCCCCGAGGTCGTTGACGCATAACGGCGCACAAGCGCCTTGTACCTGTGGAGCAAGGATGATAGTGGTGGATTCATGACGGATGCCTCCCGGAGCCGGCACGAGTCTCAGGCAGGAGTCCGGTGGCGCCGTGAGCGTACCGCGCATCCTTCTCATCCTCATAACCAAGAAGGCCAAGCGCCCTCTTGAGCTCGCGCGCCGTAATCCGACCAGTCGCTCTTTGGTCGACGGTGTCGAAGATTGATTGCAGCAGCCGATCTGATGGTGGTGCCAGCTCAAGCTCCTGCAGCCTGGCGACCACATCCAGCCGTTGCGCCTCGAACTGTGCCGTTACGGCGCGGCGCTTCTCCTCTGTCTCCTTGCGCCGTGCCGCGCGCGCAGCAGCCTGCCTTTCGCGCTCTGCAGCGCGCCGCGTCCTTTCGCGTTCGGCGGCCACCTTAGCAGCGCGAAACGCCGCGATATCAGCAGCGACACCATTCCCCTCCACATCGGCACCCGCCGCTACCGGGGCAGATGGCACATCGTCCACTTCTCCCGTCTGGTGTCGAGCGCGTTGGACGTCGTCGAGGATGAGGCGCGCTTGAAGCGACTGGGCTTGCGCCTCCACGGCCGTACGGAGTGCTAAGTCCGAGGCTTGCACGAGTTCAGCAGGCTCGCCGCTCCCATCTAAAAAGCTCGAGAGTGCATTCTGCCGTCCAGATAGCCGGCTAATGCGCTGGTCGAGCGCGACGACCTCTGTCTCAAGGGTCACAGCGAGCGCTTCCTCCGCCTCCTGTCGCCGCTTGGCTTCGCGAAGCTCACGTTTCGCTGCAGCGATCTCTGGTGGCAACGTCGCCTCTTCCTCTGCGTGCAGTCTCGCCTCTTCCTCCTCCCCGGCAGTCTCCTCTGCATCAGGCTGGCTTTGCCGCTTGCGCCCCTTCTGAACCTCTATCGCATTCACCTCCGAGACATGGCTGCCCGAAACGCCAGACACCGCCACGGAGGCGCCCGCCAAAGGTGGCATGCGCGCAGAGACAGAAGACGTGCTGGCGGAGGCCGCCGCCCTCGCAGGAGCACCGGAGCTCTTCCCTTTCTTCTCTGCTTCTCCTGAGGATTCCTTTCCTTTCTTTGAGTTCTCATCCTCGTTCTCATCTTCATCCTCCTCAGCCACAGCTCTTCTACGCTCCACTCTGCTATCTTCTACCGCCCGCCCGCCCGCCTTCCCTCCTCCCCTCCCTCCCTCCCTCCCTCCCTTCCCGCCTCTTTCTCTCTCCCTCCCTCTCTCTCCTTCTCTCTCTCTCCCTCTCTCTCCCTCACTCACTCTCTCACTCTCCTCGTCGCTCTCCTCTCCGCTCTCCTCTCCGCTCTCCTCGTCGCTCTCCTCTCCGCTCTCCTCGTCGCTCTCCTCTCCGCTCCCCTCGATGTCCTCGGCGCGCCGCGCGGGCATCGTGCCCAGCGAGATGCCTGCCCCACCGGAAGCAACCTTCCTCTCCCTCTCTCCCTCCCTCCCTCCCTCCCTCCCTCCCTCCCTCCCTCCCTCTCTCTCTCCTTCTTCTCGTCTCTCTCTGTCTCTCCCTCTCCTCTCTCTCTCTCTCTCTCTCTCTCGCGTAATTCTCTCTCTCTCTCCCCCTCTTTCTTTCTCTCGCGGTCTCTCTCCTCCGGCCTCTCTGCCGCTCTCTTCCCGCGGCGCTCCCGCCCCCCACCGTTTCCGTTCGCTCTCTACAGTTAGGCCGATTCTCAATGTTACAGCAGTAGTAGTAGTTATTTATAAATGAGGGATTGAGGGCACACATAATAAATCATCCAGGCAGTCTCAGCATCCGTGCTACCCACAAGCCTTACTTATAGTCCTATGCTAAGTGACAGTGTCCGAGGTGTGACTGCCCCACTCGCCTACTTCGTAGCCGGCCAAGTAGGCCTGCAGCAACGCAGCGTGAGCGGCTTCGAGGGCGTCGCTTGCCCTCGTCCTCTGCGCGACGGTGACGGCGTGCCCGAGGCGGATCTCCGCGGCATCCACCTTGCGTTCCGCGGCCCCGACGTTCTTCTCCCGCCTGCTTGGTATTTCTCAGCACCTGCAACCCTCGAAGACGCGATAGTGCTAAGTATTACGTGTATTTCTCGCCATCTTCAACTGCTAATTAAGAGGCATGCTTGCCAACAACCACTCGTCGTTTTCCAACCGCATCCTTCCATAGGGCATCGGCGGTTAGATTGAGGGCTCGCGAAACGCCATCAAGATCGACTAAATCGCCTCGGACAAGCGACGCAAAGGGTGGCACCAAAACGTCGGTCGCAAGCCTCTCGAATGTTGCCAATCCGTGGGCAACGGCGGCCGCAGCGACGCCTCTCTCGGTGGCAGCCCTGCCTGTCTGAGCGGGCCCGCCGTCGGTCTCGAGACTTCTGTCCACGTCGATCTGTTCCGAGGCACATTCTCGTCCGTCAGAAAAGCTTGGCGACCTACCGAGCGCGTGGCAGTACTGGGCGAGGTGTGCATGTGCCACACCAGACTCAAAGGCAGCCGTGAGAACGATTTTTGTGTTCCGAGATGCAGCAAGACGCGCGAGTCTGGTCGTCGCTACGATGCCTCCGACAAGCGTCGGCTTCAGTACTAGTGCAGCGCACCAATCCGAGCTTACGAGTGCCTCCAGCGAGCCGTCGGCAACAAGATCCTCCTCCTCGGCCGTTTCGTCGAGAGCGAACGGAAGACCGGTGGCTTCCGACCACTCCGGCAGACGTTGGGACATGCCGGGCAACAGAGCCTCCTCAACATACTCGAGAGCTGCGAGGGCTGCAGCTCTGCTTTTGGGCTCGGCTACACTAGTAGAGGTGCAGGTCGCCACCTTTGCATCCGCGGCGTTGATAGCATGCCCAACCCGAGCCGCCGGAGAGCATGACAACTGAATTTGCTCCGCCTCCCACGCCGCTCTGCGAAGCGCCTGTCCAAACGCTAACGATGCTTCCCAATCCCAACAACGATTCGCGTCTAGCCGTAGATTGACACCACGCGAAGCGAGGCGAGCAAGCAGCCAGCCTGTCCGAGCTCCTTCTGCAGCTGCATCGGCGGGCGACGCACCAGGCGACCCCACTTTTAGCTTGAGGACACGATATTGGTTTGCAGAGCCCTTTGTAGGCGCGCCTCCAACTTGTTCGGCCTCGGCTAGGGACGCCAATCCATTGAGCCGCAGATGAGAGTGGCTGATGTAGACCCCGCTTCTGCAATTATCTGCAAGGATGGAGGCAATGCTCTCTCCGGAGGCCCTTGAAGCTAGATGGATAAGAGCCATCTCGAGTGCGCATCGAGCGCTCGTGCAAAGTGCTTGGCTGCCAGCCAAATCAGCCAAGCTTACCGCAAAGCCGGCCGGCGACAGGGACAGACGTTTACCAACAAGAGTTGCCGTGATCGACGCCAGCTGGTCTATCGACTCTGCAAGAGACTCAATGTGCCGTCCTGGCAGCGGGCATACATCTCCGATGCCAATAAGAAGGCTGGCGTTTATTGTTGTGAGGCCATGATCCTCTTGACCGGTAGGGCGGGCCGTCCCACCCGCGTCACGCTCCCCATGCCCACCTCCATTGCCCGGCCAATTCTCGCTTTCTGTGAGTGTGCTAGCGGAGAGCAGAAGCACCGCCCCTTCACGTTCCGTGAGAGTGCACAACTTGGATGCTGGCAACGGCAATCGGAGCGGGAGTTTGTACGGGCAGAGCGCATATCCTGTAATGATGATGGAGCTGTTGGCTAGCTTGGACACTGATGCAGCGCGCGGGTCTGCATCAGCAAGAGACACGAGGCACTGCACATGCTCCACCGCAGAGCTAGGTCCAAAGCGAGGTAGATCGCCACGGTGATGTGAGAGGAAGCTGGTCACGACCGAGGCGGTGGCGGAGGGCGCTTGAGCGACGACATTGTGAGAGGCATCTGGCAACACCACCACAGAGAGCGCTTGATGACCGTTGATATCAGGCTGCGCTGCAGGCAATGCAGCTAGACGCTCAGCGATGGCCTTGAATTTTGCGTCATCACCACCCGCGATATAGCACACGTCAATAGGTGAGTGTGCAAGCCATTCCCAAAGATGGGGCTGTGACGCCAAGCTTGCATCCTCAAGCACTGCTGCGAGCGCGTCCAACCGCGCGCCATGCACTCGGCGTGCTAAGATCTGCGGAAAGCCGGGATCCAAGCTCAGCGGATGAGCAACACCCCACATCGAAGCTTTGTACCACTTATCTGAAAGCCAAGTGCGGAATTGGCCGATGCCATCCTCCGAGGATGCGAAGGAGCGCAGAAGGCCTGCTGTGGCGCGGTCTTGCTCCGCCCGCGACCGCACCTCCGCCGCATCCTCAATGCCGGGATTCCCACTGATCGCGACAACCGCTGCGACAAGATCAGGCCGCTCCCTTGCAGCAAGGAGCGCAAGCCTCGCGCCGAGCGAATAGCCTACGAGGCAGAGGCGCTCGCCCGGGCGCACAATCTCCTCAAGCGTTCGCAGCAGCGCGCGCAGAACCCACCCGCGCCCATGGTGACCCACAGGACCCGCCGCGGACTCTGACGGCTCAGGTAGCGTAGCTGACTCTGGATATGCTCCATTCTGAAGATCTGCACGCCCCAGGGAGCTGAGAGGGGTGAAAGAAGGCTGGGGAGCGACAGTATTCAGCATTCCCTCATCTCCGTGTGCCGGAAGGTCGAAGCAGAACGCCTCCCAGCCATCAGAGCCGAGTGCGGCAGCGAGAGGAAGCATGTCGAGACGCGAGCCAAACATACCGTGCAGCAGCAGCGCCCGGCGGCCGCCACGCACGCCGCAAGCGCTAAAGCACTCGAGGACCGACGGCGAGCTCATCGGAGATCGCCGAGGCGCCGCCCTCGCGAGGAAGCCCAGCCAACGAGAGCGCCCCCCGTACAAATATAAAATATATAGTGAGCTATCCAACAGCATGTGTTGGTGCTGATGTTGAGGTTGAGGTGTTGCTTCTGTCTAGCGTCTAGCTTCTACCCGACGGCACGACGGCCCCCCGACATTGGCCTCGAGACAGCCATGGCCAAGTTGATACGCACGGCCTTGCCTTCGTCGGTCGCCGTACCGCGAACCGGGAATGATGCAACGATAACCGCACCCCCCGAAAAATACCTTAAACGCACCCCCACCCCCCTCTGATGAGCAGAGACAGGAGTGCGGAGTGCCCACCAGAAAAAGAGGCGAGAGAGGGGAGAGGGAGAGGACGAGGGCTCGCGGGTCAAAACACAATTCAGACTCATCGGCTCGGACTTCAGAATGAAATCCGGCGCACTCTCGAATCAAGCCTCGAGTTTCGAGTCTCGAGCTCGAGTTTCGAGCCTCGAAATTCGAGCCTCAAGCCTCGAGTTTCCGAACATCGCAAAGACTGAGATTCGACTCGAGGGGCACTCTCGATGATTTCGACGGAATGGACGCCAAGAACAAGGTTGACACGCGAGATGGAGATGGGACGAGAGGGCTCCTCCGTTCCAAAACTCAGATGCCTAGGAGACTTTGGGAAGCAAGGGCGGCGGGCGGCGGGTGTCGAGCGGTGTGCGTCTAGCGAGTGGGATGATGGCTTGCTGTTTGCTGCGCTGGTTCATCGGCTGGTGTGTTTTGGATTGCAACCTTTTGTTTTTTGAGGGGGAGGACCGTGGATTGAGGAGCTGTGAGCTATGATTAATTAGCTTCAGGGAGGCTCTGCTCCGTGCGGTGTCGTGTGTTTGGGCGGGAAGACGGGTGGAGAGGCTCCCTTTTGAAGGGAGATGGTGTGGGTATTCCCCATCCCTTCTAGGTTGGTTGTTGGTTGCCTGTACAACCGATGTGTTGTGCAATGTGAGCAAACCCTTTGTTGGGGCTGCTTGATTGAGTGGTGTTCGGCTAGGACTTAATCGCGTGCTGGAGCGCGCGGTCAGAGCCGCAGCTATGTAGGGGCCCAACCTTGTGGCTTTCCTGCGGCTTTCCCTATCTATGGGATGTCGCATCCGCGATCGACCTTTTTGTTTTAGGAGTTGTTTGCGTTTCTATGTTCCCTCCTTGCAGGCTAGCCACGAGTCACCGTCGCAGGGTCCTACATTCGTCCATTCGCCCTTGTTGCCCTCGCCTCTTTTGTCGCCTCCCTTGTCGCCTGCTTGCCCCTCACCTGGCTTACCTCCTTGCGTGCTCCTCGCGTTTTAGGCGAAGTCGCGCGTTCAGGTATCGCCGGTGCAAGGAACCGCCCCCTTGCGTGACCCTGATTCCCCCTCAGGTGTTGGCCGTTGGATTATACCGTGGCGCTATTTTACTTCGGTCTTCATCAAATCACTTAGGGGTTTTCGAAAGATTCCCTCCTTATTCCTGTGCGTAACTGTCGCCCCCGTCGGATCGTCCGTCGCCCCGTCGCTCTCTTGTCGGCATTCTCTTCCTTGTTCGATCTGTCAGCGGGTTCCTGTGCGTTCCGTGATAGGGATACGTTAGTGTGGAGAGTGTTGACGTCCCGTCGGATCGTCTGTCGCCCCGTCGCTCTCTTGTCGGCATTCTCTTCCTTGTCCGATCTGTCAGCGGGTTCCTCAACCTACTTTTATAAGTGGGGGTCAATGGGGGCCTCGCGCCCCCCTCTCTCCATCGCGGACACCCCCCGGGGTGGGCCCGTACAATCAACCCCAGCCCCTGCCCTCTGGCAGGGGCTGGGCAATCAACACTCCGGCCCAAACCCCTAGTGGGCGCGGGCCGAGACTCGCACTCCCACGCCCAGCATGGGCCTGCCCTCGAGCTGACTCCCCCCCCTCCCCTGGTCGCCAGGCATACAGAGGCCACTGGGAGGCTCCAATGGCCAGCGTGGCAAGCGTGGGAGAGGCAGGGGGGGCCAGGGGCTGAGCCCCAGCCTCCACTGCCCCCTGAGCTGCCCTTGCTGGCCCTCTGGGAGCCCCCAAAGGCCCTCTGAGAGCAGGCCGTGGCGCGCCGCATGGCGACGCGCCGCAGGGAGAGGGGCGGAGGAGAATGGAGAGAGGGAGAGGGGGGAATTTGCGCCCCCCCCGATGGAGTGCGGTAAGAAACGGGCCCCGTTTGCGTTAGCAAACGGGCGAAGGGGGGCGGCTGGCGACAGGAGGGGCGAGAAGAAGGGAGTGGCTCAAGACGTCCCTGTGGCAGGTATCGGGGGGCGCAGTCATTTATTTCTTCGAGGACTGCTCGCGGCGCGAGCTGTAAGGGCCGTTCTGCTTCACGACGAGAGGTCCCCCCCCCCCCCCCGGTGTTTTTCCCCGGAGAGTCGGCCGGCGTCGACCGGTCCGCCTCAATGGGTTTTCCCTCATTGTAACTTGTGGGGAGTTATAATGGGAGCCGGGGGTTTGCGAGGGGGGAGATTTGAAGGGATGCATATGTGTATGTGTCTGTGCCATCACTTCAAGGCGTGCGGGCAAGTGCGCTGAGGGGTGTCGTGATAGTACCGGGCTAGTGGGAGTAGTGGTACTAACGCTCAGTTGTTTTATGTCAGCGGGTTCCTGTGCGCTGTGCGTTCCGTGATAGGGGTACGTCAGTGTGGAGAGTGTTGACGTGAGTGTAGGGTCATCTCGTCGGTCCATCGGCTTCGGATCGTCTGTCGTCTGTCGTTCTTCGTTTGTCGCTCTCGTTCTCGTTCTCGTTCCCGTTCTCGTCCCTCGTTCTTAACACTACCTCAATACCAAACCCCACCAATCCCTCAGACTCAGCCTATCCATCCCGATCCGCCCAGCCATGTACGCTCCGTCGTCGCGCTCGCCTTCGCCCAAGCCCGTCCTCCCGCCTTCCTCTGCTGAGGAGGTGGTTCAGCCCGTCATTGGCCACCCCCCAACTTCCGCCGCGCCTCTCGCCGCTTCCCTTCCGTCCCCTGTGTTTCCATCTGAGGCAGTGGTAACCTCGGATCCGTCATGGGAGAGCGCCTATTTGCACTTCATGCCAGAGGCCCAGAGGGTTTTGGCTTGGCTTGCAGGGGTTGTGAAGATGGAGATGGTGGCCATCCCTAGTACTAGTATCTAGTATTCCGGCCGGGCTCGGCTCTCGGGTGGAGACACGAGCAGGGGTAGCAGATCGCGTGCACCTGGGTGGCTGGGTTGCCTGCGCGCGGACGAGCGGACGATTCTGCGGCGCATCGTCTGACATCGCCCGATCATTCGTCGCGGCGAGGTGGGCGGGAGATGGGGATGGGGAGGGGAGCGGCGCACGCTCCGTGATCCATGACCCTATCACGCTCCATGACCCTATCAGCTTACTTATAGTAGTTGTCAAAGGTCCTCTGACTCTGAGAACAGGCCATGGCGCGCGCACGGCGATGCGCCGCAGGGAGAGTGAAGGGTGAAAGTGTAAAGAGGGAGAGGGGGGGGGGGAGACCGAAACCTTATGTTTGGGTTGCAATTCGCTACGCATGCCATATTCTAAGGCAGATCGAGGCGCCTTGGCCCCAACACACCCTGTCTCGTGCCATTGCAATGCCCATAATCTGTTCGCAATCAAGAACACGGTATTGCACATTGCATAAGTAAGTACGATCATAACAACGCCTTTCATGTGCAAACAGTGAAAATTTGGTGGAGAGACGACGGAAATGCGCATTTGTTGCTTCAAAGTGCGTGGCATGAGGCGATTGCAATCGAAGCGCCTTCAGTGTATACCAGGCATCTCAATGGAAGACGGGTGAGCACAATCGTACAGTGCTTAGTGTTATTTGCTTAGGGTTATTTGCCGTGGAACCCTAATCGTTTCGGCTCGTCATCGTAACACCCGTGCCATTTTGCAAGGCGTGGGTGACACGAGGAGCATGGATGTGGTACTACCGAGGACGCGGGCCGTCCATGGATGTCATCGGAAAAGAGATTCGTGAGCGAGCGGACAAGAATAGTCTAGTAGAGCAAGAGGGAAGCGGGAGACCCGGCATGGGAAGTGAACATCGACCGTGGATTGGGATGGCCCGATCGTGAAGCGGATCCACTTGTCATGAGAATCCTAGGCTGTATGTGCGTTTGCATCGATTTGTGCGAGCATCATGGGCTACACTACGTACGAAGGAAGGGGTCGGGAAGCCCTGGAGTTCAGTTATGCAGCAACGTATGGGACTCATTGGAAGAGCGCGGGCAAGCAGTTGATGTAGCAGTAGAGAGGATTTAGATGGCCTGCGATGAGCAAGCACGTACGAGAATCTTCAACATGCCGCGGAATTGACGAAGCGGAGATGCCATGCCACGACTTCTGCCGATCGAAGGATGGCGCGGCCTTGGGGGACAGAAGAGTAGTGCCAGAGTGTGCGCACAAGGTGGCAAATCTCATTGTAACGCACAACCGGACTCGTCGTGCTCGCCTTCCCTGCCGCGTTCGGCTTGCTCGTGGACAACCGTCGCCTTTGGCGAACTCGATTCGCCTGCACAGCGCGCGCTAGAGGCACTGCGGGCGCGGGATCCCTTCTCCGCGCTAGAGGCACTGCGCGCGCGGGATCCCTTCTCCGACTCAATTCGTTCATCCGATGTGCCACGCTGCGCAGGCTTGCGATCTGCCAGCGCATCTTGCGAACCCGATGAGGTCCTGCCACGCATGTTGCGCGCGGTCGGCTCCCCACCTCTCTCGGCTTCGTTGGCGCATCGGCTTCGTTTCCGACGGGAGCGCGACTTGGCCATTGCCGCTAAGAAGGGCGCCGGGTCGATGCAGGCTACCCCCCTCCCCGCAGGGCAGTTGCAGCGTGCGACTTTCGTCGCGAATTCGAGCCATAGGGGTAGGGCAAAATTCGTTGACTCTGCGCAATTCAGACCAAGGTTGAAACCAAAGTGGTACGCGCGAGGGAAGGTGATGACAAACTCGCCCTCACGCTGGATGAGCGAAGCGAGCGGCACCCCGTTGCCGGTGAGAAGCTCTGGCGATATGAGGTGCGACTTATGCCGGAGGAACTGCTTGCACCTGCCGTACTCCTCGGCGAAGAGCGTGGCTGCAATCATCTCGATGAGCTCCGAGCAACGCGCCGGCGCGCCCACCCAAACCTTTGGCGCGCCGGCATGCAAGTAGTTGATAGAGTAGAGGTCCGCATCCTCGATGTGCAACCCGAAGATAGTTCGCCACGCGCCGTAGTACAAGTAGGGGGCATTGACTCCGGGCATTGTCTTGTCAATGGCCGCAGGACCTGTGCGCAGCATGTCGTTGAGCGCGCGGAGATTCCACGCCGGCATCTCCGTGTGATCCGGGAAGAGAGATCCCTCCTGATCTGCGCCATAGAGCCCCGGCTTGGCAGAGGTGATGTCACGCCAGAAGCGCTCGACCAGCTCTTGCTCCTCCTCTTCCGCGAAGGACTCGCGCCGCAGCTCGCGCACAATCCTTGCAGAGGCCGAGCGCGAGAACCTCGCGAAGCTCAGCCGCGATGTCTCCTCCGGAATGATTCGATAGGCACCGCGGTAGCCGTCGACGTGCTGCAGAATGGGAGAATAGATGACGGTCTCTCTCGGCGGCAGGCGGGCGCGGGGGCCCTCCCAATTCGGAGGTGGAATCACCTTGCAGAGACCGGCGTCAAGGACTGCGCGAGGAAGGGAGGAGATGTATGAGGCGAAATCCTTCATTTGCTCCTGGGAAGGGTAGAGCACTGGTGCTTCACAAGAGAAGGGGTGAGCGGGCATCGCTGCTGATTCGTCCGTCCGGTCGTGTCCCCTCTGCCCAGCCGGGGTTCCTCGCTGCCACTCTCGCTCTCTCCCTCCCTCTCCTCTCGTCCGTCTCCCTGCCCCTCTCTCTTCCTTTTCCCTTAATATCCTCACTCTTCTCTCTCTCTCTCTTCCCCCAACGCGAGGGATCTCGAGACGCCGCACTACCGGGCCTCTCTCTCACCCAAACCCGCAGAGAGAGAGACAGGGGGGAGGGAGAGAGAGAGAAAGAGAGAGAGAGAGAGAGAGAGAGAGAGAAAGAGAGAGAGAGAGAGAGAGAGAGAGAGAGAGGGAGAGAGAGAGAGGGAGAGAGGGAGGGAGAGAGAGAGAGAGAGAGAGAGAGAGAGAGAGCGAGTAGAGAGAGAGAGAGGGAGAGATCTCAAGACGGGAGATCAAAGCCTCACCCCCCCACCCCACCCTGCTCTTCCTCTATTCTTCTTCTTGGAGCCATCTTCTCTGCATGCGTCGGTTCCCCTCTCTCTCCAACCCATCGTCCTGTTCTCTCCCTCTCTCTCTCACTACCTCTCGCCTCTCTCACCCCTCTCTCCTCCCCTTTTCTCTCCTTTCAGGCGCCCCGTAAAGACTTCCCATGTCTCCTCCTCCTTCCAACTCTCCCATCCTTTCACCCGCTGCTCTCTCTCTCTCTCCTCTCTCTCTCTCCGCCGGACCGTCTCGGAAGCCAATCCCTCCACTCAGAGAGACGGGAGATCCCATCCGTAAGGATCACAATCTCTCTCAATGGGAAGAAGCGGAGGTACAGAATCTCCCCCAAGGCGCCACACCATCTCGTCAGATCTCGTCGCGAGCTCCGCCTACGGAGCAGCGCGCAGCTCTCTCTCTCTCTCCCTCTCTCTCTCTCTCTCTCTCTCTCTCTCTCTCTCTCTCTCTCTCTCTCTCTCTCTCTCTCTCTCTCTCTCTCTCTCTCTCTCTCTCTCTCTCTCTCTCTCTCTCTCTCTCTCTCTCTCTCTCTCTCTCTCTCTCTCCCTCTCTCCCTCCCTCCCTCCCTCCCTCCCTCTCTCTTTTCTCTCTCTCTGTATTCTCCCTCTCTCCCCCCCTCCACTCCTCTCTCGTGGGCGGCGGCGTCGAGTCTCTTCTCCTTTGCCTCCGAGGCGCTGTAGTCGCTCCTATCGTCGTGCCCGGAGTTTTGTTTTTGTGCACCGACCGTGACGAGGAAACCGAATTGGGATGGCCCAAAATGGGGTCTGAGGGCACTGACAGTGAGAGGACGAGGGAGCCAAGCCTACATGGTAAACACGGGTTTACCGTGTTTGTACAGAGGCCAAAAACAGCCCGTTTTCACCGTGTTTCAAACGCCCTCCCTAGCAGCATGCCGTGTTTGCGAGGTTCCCGTGTTTCTAGAAAAGCCAAAAACAGGCCGTATTTGCTGTGTTTGTAGGGCGGTCAAACAGGGGCTTTTTAACTATTAGTAAGGGTTGGGCTGCATTTTTTTGACCGTGGCGCGGTGCCCAATAAAAAAGCTCCGGGGGGGGCTACCTGACGCTACGAAAATCTTCGCCAAGAAATGGTGCGATCCGCCCCCCCTCTCGCCCCCTCCGTCACGCGCACTCACGCTCTACCCGTAAAGAATGGGCGCTCGCGCCCGCGGGGGGATCGGTTCCTTGATATCTAAGCTACATTCGGCATTTGATTCCCGCCCGATGCAGCGTCGTGTCGGGCTGCCGACAGTCCGACCACCCCCTGACCCTCTGGCATCATTGCCCGCGCAGCCCACCCAGCACATCACAGCGCGCGCACGCGGCTACCCTGGCTACCAGAGGCCCCACCCCGACCATCCCGACCCGTCCCTCGCAGGATTCACCCTCTCTCGAACTCGGCATCGAGAACTAGGCTCAGCTCACCGGCGCGGCCGTCCACGCGTGGCTGACAAGCCTCCGCGTCGAGGCTGCCTACGCGGCCATCCTCTCTCTGACAGTGCCAGATCCGGCATTGCTCGATGAGGCGAGACCCGTGGGTGGCCTCAGGACGGGCCTCGTCGTGGCGCTCTACGCTGCGGCGGGCAGGAAAGCCCAAGATCCTGCCAGAGCGCCTCATAGCGCATCTCGCGGGAACCCACCACCCAGAGCAGAAATCATTGTCTGCCGCTGGGTGGTGGCCTTGGCAGGTGGCATTGAAAATTAATTTATACTGTTGATGACGCGCGACGGCGCAACGAAAGCACTCCGGGCACGCGGAGCTCGAGTAGCGAAGAAGCACACCAAGGTCTTCGCAATACTTGACGTAGACGTCAAGTAGAGCTGTACACCGTGGAGCCGACGCGGCGTCAGTCAACCTCCGGTGGGCAGCTGAGACAGAGAGCCGCTGGCAGTCCACCAGTCAGACTTAAGTAAACATCGGCAAAAGCGGCGGCGGCACCTACGACTCCTTCACGGCCGCGTCAGCTGCCGGCTCGATCGAACGGCCCTCTGCCCACGAGCCAGTAGTCATCGCGTGTTCGACACTCTGTCTCATCCGGTGCCGTCGCCGCTTTCCCTTTGCGCTTGCCCTTGCCCGACTGTCCCCTTCCGCGCCGCTCCCCCCCCCCCCCCCGTCCCCGCGCGCTTCCCTCCCGCCTTGCATACTCCCCCCCCCCCCTTTACCTTTTATCCATGTTCGGCCCGCTCTAGCAGTAAGGTGTTAACGTGTTAACCGTGTTAACATGTTAACACCCACGACTTTCGCCACTAACACTACCAGTCTATGTAGCTATGGTCCACTAACACTACCAGCCTATGTAGCTGTGGGCCACTACCAGGTTGAAACACGTTTGGTATGGCCGGTGGGTGTTCACAGCCTTAGTCAGCGAGTGTGCTGTTGACCGTGAGAGCGGAGTCGGCTAAGATAACTCCTTCTTTGTCGGTAGCCTCGCCGGAGCGGCAGACCATCAGGTCTCGAACATATAGGCAATGCCTTGGGTAGGCAGATGGTAGGGTATCCACGACGCTCTCCGGCCGGTGCGCGGTCACGTGTGCAATGGTGTCGGACGTCGGACGGGGACGGGGTTGGTCGACAGAGTGGTTGCTCGGGTGAATTCGTCGTCAAAGTAGTCATCGTCCACCTTTCTTCCTCCCAGGCGCCTCGCCAATAGGTTTAATTCGCTATCTTCCCTGTGTTTCTTTATCTGCTTCAAGGGGCAATCAGGTTTAATTTGCGACCTCTTCGTATCTCCCCCTTAGGCCCATCGCACTTCTTTCCTCTTATTCGATAGGTCTCTTGGAATCCTGCGCGGCAGGATTGCCCCTCGCTCGTTTCCGTTATGGTGCGATTCCCCTTGCAGACGAGATCGCCGACAGATCGCCCTTTGATCGTTGTCCGTCGTCGTGTGAACGAAGTGTTTGGGTTTGATTTCAGTCGAGTTATGTGAGAAAGTCGTGGGGCGAGAGTTGGAGTGTTTTCCTGGGTGTCCGTTGTCCGTCGTCCTGTCGTCAGTCTTCATCCGTCGCTCTCGCTCTCGCCGCTCTCGCTCTCGTAACACTCACACCCTACAGCCTACAGTCTCGCATCTCCTCGCCCAGTGATGGTGCATCAGTCCCTCAGCTGACACCAACTTCGAGCTAACACTGACATCAGTAGCTGATGTCAGCTGATGAGGTCCATCAGCTGACATCACCTCAAAGGCTCTGAGCGAGCAGAATATCAGCTGACATCAGTGACCTGTGTCTTTGCTGCAAATATAAATATCACAAAACGCCCTGCACGTGTTCGATAACGGGCCCCTAGCGGCTCAGGATGCTCTGTACGTGCGGTGTGCCCGGGTTCGAACCCCAGATTGGCTTGTTTTACATATTTTTTTCTCTGGCTGTAGAAAGTAAAGAGGACTGCGTGTTTTGTTTTTCTCCCCGCTCCAAGCTGCTGACAACTGACAACTGACATCAGTTGTCAGCTTGAGGTGAACTGACACTGATGTAAAAAACTGACGTCAGTACTGATGCACCATCACTGTCCTCGCCAGCCCCTGCCACCACAGCACTCCTCTCACTCGCCCTCGCCTCTCGCCTCTCGCCGCTCGCTCAATGTCGCTTTCGCCGCCGTCCTCGCCCTCGCCCAAGCCCGCCTGCCCGCCTTCCTCTCCCCATCTTGATGGATCGTCAAAAATGGGCATGCACCGCGCCCGGTCTCGATTTGAAGTTGGGCTCTCCGGGCCTCACTCGTAGACGTCGGACGCTCAGCGGATGGCTGATTTCGACGAGGTTTCGGCGCGCGGCCTGCCCGATTGGCGTGACTGTGCGGGTGGCCCCAGTGTATTTGGTGTCTGGCGGGGCCACCCATCCAGGTGGATCGTCGAAAACGGGCATGCACCGCGCCCGGTCTCGATTTGAAGTTGAGCTCTTTAAGCCCTTTCCGACTTTAGACTTTAGCGTCTTTTGTCAATATTTGCTTACGTTTTGTTGTGGGGGCCCAAGGGGGGGGTCTGGGTCCCAATGGGCCCGGATATGTGTTAGTTGGGTGTATTGGGAACTTTCTACCGAAAAAAATCCTGAAATTTCCTTAACCGTGAGATGGTCATTTTTCACCCCTAATAAAAAACCCCGTACCCTGTTTGACCGCCCTACAATGAGACAATGAGGGGGCCTACCATCTACCATTTCCACATCGTTTGGTCGGGCAACGTCGTAGTAGTTGTTTCAGATACTATGACGAATGTAAACCCACGAGGCGTGCCCACCCTGCTGTATGCGCGTATGCGCAACAAATAACAGATGGCAGACCCACGAGACCTCCCCATCTCCCTCCCCATCGACCCCTATTATAACAGTAGGCATAATAACCACCTGCAGACTACAGATACAAACAATAAAACAAGACCCGCCCGGGGAGGCGATGGCGCAGGCGGCGGCGCCGCCGCCGTCTCTGTTCGACCTCCTCTACGCCGGCGATCTAGAGGCTGTGCAGCGCGAGCTGGTGGCTCGGCCTTCGGAGATGCACGTACTTAACTCGTACGGCGACTCTCTCCTCCACCTCGCCGTCCGTCGCTCGGATCTGCCTGCAGTAAGGCTGTTGCTCTCGAGCGGTTTCGATGTCAACTGCAGGAGTGCAGCAAACTGGACTGTTATGGAGGAAGGAATGGCTGTCGCGCAGAGTCTCGGGCCTTCAGAGGCGCAAGAGAGGGCGATTGCTGTGCTGAGGGAGCTCCACCACGCCACCCAAGCCGACGAGCAGTGCCGGTGGGCTCAGAGGAGAGCGAGGGTACTGAGCGCACTCTCTTCGATGCCCGACTTCTCGACCGTGCTCGCCTGGCGGATTGGCTCGTTCATGATTGGGATCTCTAGGCTGCTCCGTAGGTTCTTGCCCTCTGATACCTACCGCATCCGGAAGAGCGGAGTGAGGGTGAGTCCGCTCACATGCGCGCGAGTGCAGAAGGAGACAGCGTGAAGGATGTTCATGAGTTAGTGGTTGTGAACAGCTCGCCCTCCTTGTGCCGCTGGTACTGCACGCCGTCTACACAGCCCTTTTCTGGCCACAGTAAGCGAGTGGCGCGCTGCAGTATGACCGAAGGAAAGGGGCAGCTGAGGGGTGGGCCGAGTGAGTGCCCCTCGGGTCCAACGCCCGACGGCTCCCTGCTCACAGGTGCGTGTGGACTCGACGCTTGCGGGGCTCGACTATAGCAACCTCTCATGGCACCGCGGCGTCCTATCGCTGCTCATCCGTTTCGACGCCGGCTACGGGGAGCCAGAGATACTGATGGTGGATCACCAGAGACGGTCTGTGCCGCTTTCGTGCTCAAACTTCCGAGCGCGCTTTCTCGCTCAGCAGCGTACTCCGCTCCGGAGCGCGGCTGGCATCCTGCCGTCTACCCGCTCTCCTCCGGCTGACCCTGCTCCACCTCGCGCCTTCGCCACCGGCACAGGCGTGTCGCCGAGTACCTGCGCACGTGGGCCTATCTCAAAGCTGATCATTCGCTCAATCGCGAGGCTACCGCGCGCCTGCTCGAGACGGGGCTGCAACGTGAGACGGCCGACCAGGCTGAGTGCGCACTAACACGCCACCCGGCCGACGTGGGCGGCAACCAACGTGCGTCGCAGGACGGCTCCAACGACACAAAGGACCTTCAGCGGGGGAGTGTACGGGGTGCCACTGCCGGTCGGGACGCCGGCGGAGGCGGTGGCGTGGGCGGCTCGGGCGTGCGCTTCATATCGGAGCTCGTGCCGCTGGTGCCCGAGCTCGACCTCTGGGGTAACCCGTGCGCTGACAGCGACGCTCCTGACGGGGTCCGAGCCTCCGCGCGCTACCACTGCCGCTGCTTGCTCAACGTGCGACTGCGGGAGCGCGAGGGCGTGCCAGCCACGCAGCCGTCGCTCGATCTCCACATGCGGGCGCTGACAGCGCGCGAGGATGCGTCGGAGGCCGAACATCACGCGGACATGCCGTCGGACGCGGGCGACCTGGGGTTGCTGCAACAGCTCGCGCGAGGGGGCAAAGTGCTAGGCTTATTCAGACGGCCCGCGTCGGCGCGCGTCACGTGCTCGTGGGGGCTGCCGCTCTCTCTCGAGCAGTTCTGTGTCGTGCTGCGTCTGCTAGCGCCGATCAACCGGCACATTTCCGGGGTGACGGACTATCTCGTCGGCATGGTGAGACGCCATCCTAGGTAGTTGTGTGCGGGTGACCCTGCGCAGCGCGAGGGGCCCCAACACGGGCGGGGAGTGGCGCGACTCGTGGTTGCGCGCATCCATCACAGTGACTGCACGTAGGAAGGCGGGCCACTCAGTGCGAACCCCTCGCCGATGTCGCTTCACGCAATCGCGACCCTCGAATCATAGGTCCCCGAGGGCGCCTTTCCGACCCGTCTCTCCGTGCCCTTGCCTGTCTCCTTCTTTGTGGAGGCTTCCCTTCGCGCCTTTTCGACGGATCCGATTTGCCCGCACAGCAAGCACTTTGCCTCGGCCGAGAACCATCGCCCATCCTCTGCGCACAGCGAGGGTGACGCGGAAGCGGCAAGCGCCGCGATCTCGTGCACGTCGCGCCGGCACAACGATGAGGTGGATGAACCTATTTCCTATTCTGGCTCGGCACGTGCTGGTGTGCGAGAGGACGGCACCGGCCTGCGGCTTCGGACCGCGACCGTCTCCAAAGAATCATCCCATCGGGGCTCTGCGAGGGAGGTGGACACGGCGGCCGACGCGCGCAATGGTCCGTCGAGCCATCGTGGCAGCGTTACATGCACTGATGGCCAGAAGCGCGCACAGCTCGAAACCATCTTCGACCCACCACCCGAGTACGACGTAATTGGCGAGGATGCATTTCTCGACGAAATTCTGGACTCATTTCTGTCAAGCATGGTGACAGACGGCAACCATGAGGTCGACGGGACTCCAAATGTGGACCACGCGGAGGCGCTTCACGTGCGCGATTCGGCCTCAGCGTAGTGAGACCACTCTCTAGGCCGAGGCGGTGGCATTTGAGCGCGCGCTCGGTCCCCTTTGGCGACGGGAGGTCGCGCGCGACTTGCCGGTGCTGTGGAGGGTGCTTTCCCGGTTCCGGTTATCCCATCTCAGTCTTCAGTGCTTGCCCCACCATGCTCATCATTGGGTGCAACCCTGCCGTAATGGCGGAATAGCTCGTATCTGTACCACAGAGCGCCGTTGATTTGAAGGTTGAATTCTAGGGAGTTACTCGCGCGCCTCTTGCAGCGGATGCACTTGCTCTGAAGGAGCTTTAGCAGCTCGTATCTGCTCGTGAATTGCTCGTGAGGAGCTAGGGTTGGCCGAGGCTAGATCCATTTTGTCCTATGAACGCCCCATTCTAGTTCCCTCTGCTCCGCTTTGCACCTCGCTACCATGTACCCGAGCCCCGCGTCCTGCCTCCGCCTACCCGGGCGCTTGTGCCGATTCCGATTACGTTGCAAGCATGAAGAGAAAAGAGAATAGGAATAGGGTGAAATGCTTGCTGGTGTATCGCGTAGGTGCAAGGATCTCGTCGTGCCATAGTAATTATGCAATGGCTAGGCCATGAGAGCATTCGCGATGCTGGCCCAAGTCGCAGCCGCTAAGTGCTGATATCTCCGCGGTCGGCAATGCGCAATGTAGACTGCATTCATTTGCCGCCAAGTGCTAACCTAGCTAGAGGGTCCCTCAGCCCTCAGCCCTACAAAGAGCAGAGCAGCCGCGCACCGCTCGTGCTTATTACTGCTTGCGACCGATGCCCCTATGAGCGCAGGGGCAATGGCGGATAGGGGGGGGGAGTGGAAGTGGCGGAGAGGATGGAGGCGGGTGGCAAGGCGTGAGCTAGTTCCAGGCCTAGGGTCCAGGGTAGATAAATATGCAGCACATTCACCTCAGTGATTCACCTGACCATATTTGACATTTGATATTTGGTATTTGGCGCCAAGGCCAAGGTTTGTTTGAGACTTTGGTGGGTGGTACCGGTAGGAACGGAACGCTTCTCCATGCGCATCTCGTTAACGGCGCGGTGGCGCCTTTAGCGCTCGGCGCGCGCGCGCTTCGTGGGTGGGGACTCGCAAGTCAATGCCCGCGCAGGAGTGCTGCGTATCGAACTCCGCGGCGCCGAGAACCGGGGGAGGCAGAGGAAAGTCGGCGCGATATGCCATGGCTGCCATGACCCTACAGTTTATTGGTGGCTGAATTGGTGAGACATGCTTCTATCTGAGCTAACAATTGCAACAATCCCGGGGCGCCATCGACGGGACTTCAATGCGCGAGCGTTCGCGCAAAAGCACCACGCCGTTTTCGTGGCGGGCTTGAAGTATGTCCCCTCTCACCAATACCTATCACCATCTTGCACCTTGCTGGTGAACGCCGCCCACTCACTAAAATTGCATTCGCTCTCATCCACTTTGAGCTCCAGACTCTTTGCTCGCCACATTTGCGCACCCTTTCCAAATCCCCTCACCCGCCGTGCAAACGATGAACTCCCACTGTCGAGCCCGAGGGTTATGGATACAACGGATGAGCGGCGCATTGATGACATGGAATCGGCAAGGCGGACGTAAAGCCAGCAACCAGGACTTCGACCGAATACCCTGCTTTGCCATACAGCCTGCTCGAGTCGGGCTATTACATGTGTACTATGAGTAGGAGGAGCAGATTTCGCGCCAAATACTCGCCCCCCTCCCCGCCCCCCCCTCCGGCCCTAGACTCACCACCCATCTCATGTTGCTGACAGTGCCCATTATTCCGCGGTGTGCATCGCAAGCCACGCGTCTAATGCGGCGCTGGGCTCCTTTCCGTTCCACGCGAGCCACCGTCGAAGGCCACGCGCCAAGAAGGGCGGCGAGAACTTCCGCTCGTGCTCCGATAGCAAGCGACCAGCCGCCGAAAGAGTGCCTTCGGACATTGACTCCGTGGCCGCTGCCGCCTCCTCGATTGCCGATATGGTGACGGCAGCAGCAACATGCGGCTTGGCTCGCGCACAAAATTCTCGAGCAGCGTCGACAGAGCTGCAGCAAAGTGCCGAGAGCTCGCTCTCTGCCGCACTTTCACACGCGCCCGCCAGGTCTGAGTGCTGTGCGCGCTCAGCATCGAGGACGGCGCCAACAAATAAGCGCATTGCTCTCTGAACACTGCGCCAGCGCTGCGCACCTTCAGAGTCTGACTCGGGATCGATGCCGATACCCACCGCCTCGAGGTGGTCGAGCCCATGCATCAGCAGCAGCCACGTTGGATGGTCTCCCGTCGTCGCCCAAGCGGCTTGGGCAAAAGCGAGGGATTGAGAGGGCGGGACGTCCACGTCAGCGTCGCCGTGGATGAGCAGGAAGTGTGGCGCATGCGCAAGCGCGGGCAGCTTGCCGCGAGCCATGAGCGCGGTCGGGCACGCTGCATCAAGTGCGGCGGCGGGGCACCGGGGGCCGAACCGCCAGAAGAGGTTTTGGATCGCATCATGGAAATCCGAAATGCCCTCCGCGGCTCCCAAGCGCAGATCCGCCACTGGCGCAAGGCCGACCACGCCGACAACGCGAATGGCAGGGTCAAAGCCGGAAGTGATTGCCTCTGCCGCCGCCGCGCCGCCCATCCGCCGCACCGTTTCGCCCATCTCGGCGCGTGCGTCCGCTGGAAGGCATGAAAGCATCCCAAGCCACAGTGCCATCGCTCCACCAGCTGAGTGGCCCACGAGCACGACCGCCCGCAAGTCGAGCCTGGCCGCTGCCGCCGCAACGTCCGGTGCGCCGCCAACCCTCTTAGCCTCTGCCAGCGCGTTGATTGCGGCGAGCGCGTCGATGAACGTGGCCGGCCACCCTCCCCCTCCTTCCGAGCGCTCAGGCGTCTGTTGGTTGACCCGGCTGTACTCGATGTCCAGCGTGGCCACACGGCCGAGCCAGCGGTTTTCAGGCGTTTCTCTGGCGAATTCAGCGGCAGCAGACGGTACACGTCGTTCCCCTTCTGCCATTCTTTCCGTGGACGCTGCGGCACCGTCTCTTGCCACTGGAACACCTTCACAGCAGCTCTGCGCGGGCACTACGGTCTCGCCTGGAGCAGTTCGAGGAGAATGGGCGGTGCATGCGCCAATAGGCTTCGCGTGCTCGGTGCGGCCTGCCGCTGGTTGCATAAGGCATGCGTCTGCAGGTGCGCCTGCGCCACTAGAACGCCCTTCAGCCCGAGGAGAGGCTGGAGAAGAGGAGAGAGGAGAGAAGGGGTCTCCGAATGTTCCCGTGATCCGATGGGAAAGCGTGCTCTGCCGGTCCCACTCGGGCTTCCAGAAGCCGCCGTGCAAGTAGACAAGGAGAGGCTGCAGCTGCACGCCCTCTCCGTCTCCCTCTCCTAAGCACAGCCGCGCGGCATGTGAAGGAGGAGCATCTCTTCCCCCCCACGAGTAACACACTGAGGCCATTCGCACGAGCCAGCTCTAGTCTACTCGCTAGTAGAGCTTATAGCTATATCTATATCTATAATGATGATAATAATAAATAATGTTATATCCTAGCCAACCCCACTAGCTAATTGGACATAACGTTTCAGTCCCGGAATCCCGCCATGCCTGACGAGCCAGGTGTCCGAGTGATATCGGGCTGCGCCCTCCCCTCGATATTTGTCCTCCCCCCAGCCGCGCACCCCAGACCCCAGACCCCAACACCAACACCCAGCACCAGCACGCAGCACGTCCTCTCCTCGAGTCCACGCTGGGGAAAACCCCTTTCGGGTAAAACCAACGCAGGGGGGGGGGGGGGGGGGGCACTCGTGAGATAGGAGCCCAGAAGCGCTAAGCTCTGCTCGCCGAAGCGAGTGGCCGCGGCAAGCCGCGACCCTTCCCTCTTGGCTTTGGCTCTGGCGCCCCCGTTTTCTCTTACCCAAACAGGGCGAGAAGACATGTTTCTGCCGGCGGCCGCAGCCGGTGGCGAAGCAGCGGAATTTGGCGACCATGCAAATATCCCGATCGGGGTGGTGGGACGCATTCTTCGTAAGGCGGAGGGTCGAACTCGCTAAACGGGGGGACCGATCGCACGGAGGCAGCGTCATCCGCGGCGCTCACCACGGAAGACGGAAGGGGTGAGGGAGGAATGGACACTGGGCAACGGATCGGCCGTAGCCTGGGTGATCAGTCCAGAGCTAGAGCATATTCATATTCCGAGTAGAAAGAGCAGTCTGTAGAAGCTGCTTGGGCACGTGGATATGATGGTAGACCAACATTGAATGAAGTGGAGTGATTGATAGAAGCGTGGAGACGTCGTAGACGGATAGATAGACATAAGAACGAAGATTGATGATTTACCATCGCGGTTATAACGGTAGAGCGGAAAATAGCGAAATAGCCTACAGAGGCTCGCGAATGCGACCGGGCCCCAAGGGGGTGGCATGATCTCGGTGGGCGGAAGCGCCACTTGGGCGGAATTGGGCGGCGCTGGAAGGAGGTGTTCTTCAAAGAAGGAGGCGGAGCTCTTTGGAGCTCCAACCTCGGCTTGGGGTGGCTTGGATGGCTCGGGTTCGGATAGGGCATCGGGTGACTCTTGGGCGGGGGATGAAAGGTCCTCTCCACCATGGAAACTCAGAGGGGCGACGGCCGAAGGCGCGAGCGCGGATTTTGTGCTTGTCGTATCCATGGGTTACGTTCTTTCCCCATTCCTTCGGTCTCCGCATACGTCTTGACGTAGTCTTTTGTCTTTTGGCTCGACATCGGGAGACGTCTCGGTCTGAGTCGGGGAGTGTTGTATTCAGGCCTTTTGCAATGAAAATTTCGGCATGTGTACAAGCCTCCTTCGTTATCTACCGTCTTCTAGGTTTGTCGAGTTCGCTCAAGGCGAGCTGATTGGATTCTCCCTGGGCTCAAGTTTGTTTGGGTTCGCCAATTTTCGTCTCGAAAATCGAAGGATTTGAGCTTTATAAAAGTTTTATTTTTACCGGGAACTGTCTTGTTCAGGGCGGAACTAACTTGTTCAGGGTGGAACTAACTTGTCCAGTGGGTGGAACCAACTTGTTCACGACTTGTTCAGGCTGGAACCAACTTGTTCAGCGGGTGGAACCAACTTGTTTAGGTTAGTACCAACTTGTTCAGCGGTTAGAACTAACTTGTTTAGAGTGGAGTCAACTTGTTGCGGCCAGATGTGAACATGTTCAGATGTGAACATGTTCCGAAGTGAACATGTTCAGATGTGAACATGTTTAGGTGTGAACATGTTCAGGTTGTGGGTCAACTTGTTGAGTGGGTGTGTCGTCTGGTGGCTGTAGCCCCCCAGTGTCTCCCCACCAGGCCCCTGAGTGCCCCCAGCCCTGAGTCTTCCAAGTAACCCCGTTGAGTCTACGAGTCCCTACGCGTCCCAAGTAAGTAATACCTGCTCACCGCGCCCGATCCTGTTACCCCCTCCGCCTCTCCGATTCACGTTCCGTGCCCTCCACCCGTCAATTTCAAATGCCCGTCCTTGGCTTCCCCCGTTCCCCCGATGAGCCCGTTCTGGGCCCCCCGGACGAACCGTGCGCCGCGCTAGCCGCCGGTGCGCCTTTGTGACTCGTTCCCAAAGAAAGAGGAAACGAGCGTCGCTACGACACAGGGCGAGCGAGACAGGCGAGCCTGCAGGGAGAGAGTGGGCAATAATGCTCCTGGCAACATCAGGCATGCCAGGAGCATGGGTGGTTCCTCCCCCATGGCAGGGAAGGAGTGGAGAGAGGGGGGGCTCGTGCCCCCCCATGAGCGAACCAAGTATAATAAACTTAGTCGCAAGCGCCTACGAGTAGCAAAGGGGGTGACAACCAAGAGAAGTTGAAGGAGATAGGGTCGATGGTGTATTCGCGGATGGATGCGACATGGGAAGCGGATGGAAGAAGATGAGACGGGGGCGGGGATGATGGCGGATCGTAAAACGACAAACGTTGGACCAATAGTAGCAATTAGCCAGAACCTTCAAGAATCGCCATCGCGCAATTTGTAGAGGGCCGGTAGGCTACTCTTGGCCGTGAGCAGTAAAAATGGACTTCGCTCAGGCGGAGTGCAGAGTGAATGGGTAGAGATTTGTGAGTTTCTGAGCCTTTCAGCCGGACGACCGGCGGCCTTTCAGGGTTAGGGAAATCAGCAGCATTCCACAAATCGAGGGGGTGGGAGGGAGGAGGAGGAGCATTGTTTGAGTTCTTCGTGCGATATTCTCAAATGTTTCCCTAACTAGCTCTCATGTACACGATTGCACTCGATGGACCTCAACACAGACCATTATCATTTCATTTTGAGATCACTTCGTGAGCGCAGCTCCGGGCGCGGTGCGAAGGGAGGCCGCTGGTACGGAAGTACTCAATCCAGGCGGTGCGAGCGGTGGGGGGGGCCAGGATTGTCAGGTTGCGAGGGAAGTGATATAGCTCGGGCCACCGGGCCTGGATCCACCGCTTGAGCTCCTCGCTACGCATTAGGAAGGCTGCGTCTTTATCGAGGGTGCGCGCGTTGGTATGCTGGATGGGGATTGGGACAACTGCACATGGCTCAAGATTAGGGCGCCACAAACGCGCGTAGGCGCACCAGATGAGGTCGATCCCCCAATCAGTGTCGTATTGTAGGGCGCGGGCACTAATATGGCGGCCCACGCCACTGGCAAGGTGCTTGAAGAACGACCCATGCATTAGGGGCATCTGCATTTCGACGAGGGGCACCGGCGTGCCCCACGGCAGCGGCTGCCAAGTGGCCCATGTGTCCCAGTTGAGGTGCCAAAAGTACTGAGTGCTGTGTAACGCCACCGGCTGTGCAATGACAGGAGGGCCTGACGGGAAGCTGCATTGCCAACGGGTGAGGAAGTCGTCGAGCCGGAACCGGGTGAGATCAATATCACCATCGAGCAGCCAGATGTAATCCTCGTCGTCAAGGAGGGGTGTGAAGCGCAACTGGAAGAGCAGCTTCGCACGGGACGGCGGTCGTTCGGCGTCGGCGAGCAGCTTGAGTGACGCACCCAGTCGTACAGCTGTCTCGTTCAGCTTGTTCCACGGTTCGGTTCGGTTGTTGTGGACGATAACCGCCCAACGCGGTCGAATGACTTGCTCCGCCCAGACCGCCACAGCCGCCATGTTGCGCTCCAGCAATCGGAGCGATGTGGTGGAGCTGTCGGTCACCACTGCCAACAGGATGCGGGGCCCCATCCTGCCTGCCGCAGAAGAGAGGACAGGTCCTCCTCCTTTCCTCCTCGATGGTTCGCCTTCCCCCCCCACGACGTCTCAGCCCCCCCCCCCCCCCCCCCCCCCCCCCCCTCCTCCCCCCCTTTCGCTGGGATCGGGGAAGCCCCAGCCGAGGCCGATCAGAGAGTACTGGAGGAGAGAGAGACTCCGAGGGCGAACATGTAATTTAGACAAGGCCGACCCGATCCCTCTCTAATCCCGAGGGGGACCGGCCAGGACGTCGCGGAGACGCTCTCTCTCTCGAGGGGTGGGTCCCATGGCGACGGCGAGACCCACATGGAGCGCCGCCGCCCGTCCTTCCCACCCCATCACAGCGATGCTGTAGGAACTAGTCCCTCCCATGCCGTTTGTATGTGTGGAGACGTCCGGTCCGTCTTCCTTCTCTAGCAGGGGGAGAGAGAGAGAGAGAGAGGGAGACGGAGAGAGAGAGAGAGAGAGAGAGAGAGAGAGAGAGAGAGAGAGAGAGAAGGGGGGGGGGGGGGGGGAGAGGGAGAGAGGGAGGGAGGGAGAGAGAGAGAGAGAGAGAGGGAGACGGAGAGAGAGAGAGAGAGAGAGAGAGAGAGAGAGAGAGAGAGAGAGAGAAGGGGGGGGGGGGGGGGAGAGGGAGAGAGGGAGGGAGGGAGAGAGAGAGAGAGAGAGAGGGTGACGCTCGGGTCTGACGAGCGGATGAAAGCCGAGGACAGAGGGAAAAGACGGGCGCCCGCCCTTCCGCAGCATCGATTCAATCGCAGCGAAACCCAAGATCCTGCGAGCTTGGTCGAATTAGCACTCTTATCCACTGCTCGTGAAACACGGCGGATTCCATCGCCATTTCAATCGGAGGGGACGGAGAGGACGGGCCGAGTCACGATTGCACTCTTATCGATTGCTGATGAAACACAGCGGATTCCATCGCCCGTTCCATCAGAGGGGAGCCAGCGGTTGTTCGATTGAGAACGCTCCTCACGCTCGCCATCGCCCGGAGCCCTATCACACACACCCAGCCGGTAGCGCTGGATTTGAATATGGTTCGATGTTGCCGCCCGAGGAGAACCTCTCTCTCTCTCTCTCTTCCTCTCTCTCTCCCTCCCTCCCTCCCTCCCTCCTCTCTCTGAACTCTCTCTCTCACTTACTCTCCCTCTCTCTCTCTCCACCCCCCGCCCCCCCACTCCACCCCTCTCCCTCTCTCTCACTTGGTAGCATATGTTCCTACATTTTTTTCCCCCATTCAAAGAAGGTATTTTCAGTCTCTCCTCTCGCTGAATGTGGGGAGAGCTGAGGTGGGAGAGAGGGCGAGGGGGAGAGAAAGGGACAGAGGAGAGGGGGAGGAAGGGGGGGAGGGAGAGAGAGAGACGGCGAGAAAGGAGGGAGGGAGCGACTCAAGGCTGAGAGACTCAGAGGCTCAGTGATTGCGTCAGGGCAAGAGACGAGGAGAACAAGACGACCTCTGACAGACCCTGTCGCTTCTTCACCGCCACCCTCCCCCACCGATGCGTCAGCTTTCCATCCTTCTCCTGCTCCTCAACGCCAAGTCCGCTCTTGCTGACTTTGTGTTGCAATCCGCTGGCTCTTCACTCACGCTTCCGCTACACACCGCTCTCTCTGTCGACTACAGCAATGACGACACCATCGCACCGCTCGATGTCGGCTTTTCCTACTCGCCCTCAGACCCTGCCAGCGCGCTTTGCCGCCTGAAGAACGCCTCGGCCGCCTGCCAGCATGATTTACCGCCGCTGGACTGGGCAGTCACTGATGTTCCTCTGGCGGACTACGAGTACGCCGAAGCGGACGACCTCCAGCTGTATCCAATCCTCGCCACAGCCATTGTTCCAATCTACAACCTACCCAACGCGTCCGACGGCGGGCTTGTGCTTGCCCCCGATGTGCTTGCAGACATCTTCCACGCAGTCATTACGCGATGGGACCATCCGCGTATTGCGATGACCAACCCGGACCTTGCCGCGGCCGGCAAGCTGATCGGCGCCGACATCGTGCTCTTTGCGAACAGCGCTACTTCTACCACACGGCTCTTTCAGAGTGCGCTTGCACGCTTCGTCCCAACGGGACAGGATCCGGGGCCATCGGGCTGGGCCGACGCCAACGTGACGATGTGCGGTAATGACATGGATGGAGCCGTTTCCTGCGTCCTGCGCACGCCGTATTCGATTGGCTATGTCCCACTGCCCGAGCTCCTACACGTTGATGTGCCGAAGATCTCACTCTATGACGCGGCTACCAGGATTGCAGTCGACGCCACGGTAAGCAGTGTCGCCCTCGCACTCGCTGATGTGAGAACAACATTCCGGACTGACGGAGAAGGCCCCACACGTCTCACTCTCGACCTAAGTCATGCGCGGAGCACACACGCCTGGCCGATATCGGGTGTCCACTACCTCATAATGCGCACTAGGACAAGTCACTTCCTCGGCGCCAATGAGTGCGCGAGACGGCGGGAGACGGTTCTCTTCTGGCGCTGGTTCCTTAGCTCTGACTACTCAGCGCCGACAGCAAAGAGTTTTGGCTTCAGCGTCCTTCCGGGCGACATGCGTCGGCGGGTCCTTGAGCGCCTTGAGGTGGACGTAGAGTGCCAAGGTCTTCCAGCATATTTTGTACAGCCTCACCAAAAGGTGGTTGGGAGCGGCATCGACTGGCTGGCCAGGGGCATAGCGCGAAATCAACTCTTCTACAGAGATGCTGAAGTCTTGTACACCGGTTTGGATATGACGGCTGGCCTAGCGGCCCTGCGGGCTGGCAGCACTCATTTTGCGATTGCGCACTTGCACGCATTGAACGGCACCGACTCCTTCTCGCAAGAGGACTTTGTAGCCGTGCCGTACATCGGTGTTGCTCTGGTCGCTGCCTTCTCCTTTTGCGGATCTACATCAAATAATGATTCTGGTTGCATCCTTGCGGATCGGCGTCTCACCCTCGATCTGGACTCCCTAGCAGCCATCCTAGCGGGTAATCTGTCACGATGGCTCGACCCACGATTGGTGCGGCTCAACACATGGATGGCCTTGGAGCCTTACGCCTCGGCGATTGGACTCCATCGAGAAATCGTGCTCGTGGGCCACGACCTCGAGTCGGATATGAGCTCCATTCTCCTGCACTTGTTGCAGCGCTTCGTTCCTTCGGCCCACTTAGGTGCCTTCGCTGCTTCTACTGGCCACGCGATCATAGAGCCCGACGGCGATGAAGTAGCCTCCCGAATTTCAGCCACGCCCTTTTCTCTCGGCGTCCTCCCTTTTATCTCGAACAACAATGGGAAAATGAATGTTGCATCGCTCGTGTCGCCGCACGATGAGGCCACGGCAGTGTCTCCGGAATCCGCGGAGGCTATCTCTGCTTGCTATGACGCCGGTGAGCCAGCCGGCGAGGACCAAGAGCATCACCCGCACCCACAATGCTATCCGCTCGTCGTCACTCTAGCCTTACTAATGACACGCCACCATAAGGGCACTGAATGCGTACAATGCGGAGCGACATTGCGGTACTTTCAGTGGCTTCTCGACAGCCACATTGAGGAAAGGATTTTGCCGTCGCACGTATACCCCTTGAGTCTAAAGCTCTGGAAAACCATTGATGTCGAGCTTCACGCCGTCACATGCGACGGCGTGAGCTGGATCGAGTCGCGAGTCGACCTTGGAGAGCTAAGCCCACTTGCAAAGGCGTTGCTGGCGATTCCGGCGTCCATCTCTCTCGTCTTCTTCGTCCTCACCTCAGCCGTGTTCTTCGCCTACCGCAAGACATCGACTATCAAAACGGCCCAGTTCGTCTTCCTCGTTCTCACGGCGTCAGGCTGCGTCGGGGTGACCTGTGCGGGTTTGTTGATGCTGATGGACCACCACGGACGCGTGCCAATTGCCTCGGTTCCTGCCGGCGCGCCCGGTCGCTACCCCCTCCTCGATGCCGGATGCCGTGCCCAAGTGTGGCTCTATTTCCTTGGTACGACATTGACGTTTTGCCCACTCATCGCCAAGCTGTGGCGAGTCGTCAAGGTCATGATCAATCCATCCATGCGGTCGGTGCGCATGCGTGCGAGCGCCATGATGTCTTTCGTGTGCCTCATGGTCTTCCTTGACGTGCCCTTACTCGCCATCTGGATGGCCATCGCCCCGCCATTCTACCGTGTGGAGATATTCTTTGCACAAGACGGCAGCGGGATTGAAAAATGGCATGGCTCGTGCGACTTACTCACAACGGGCGCGGAACCCGTCATTGCCTTGCTCTTCGCGAAGCAATTTCTTTTGGTCATGTTCGGCGTCCGCTTGTGCCACCGCGCGCGCCACTTGCGGAAAAGTATCTCTGACGCGCAGGCGATGTCCTTCGTGCTCACCGGACACGTGGAGCGCACAACGGCGGTCCTCATCATCGCCTACCTCGCAAGCCCCTTCTCGGCGTCGGGTTCACCTTTCCTGTATTTCCTTTTCAAGGCTTTCATCCTCCTCAGCGGCGTTTTCTCGACAGGCTTCTTCATCTTCGTGTGGCGACTTGCCATGCTAAAGGACGAGTTGCGCGGTCTCGACCCCTTCGAGCTGCACACAAGCAGCAGGTCGGTGTCATCGCGGCCGCACTCTTTACGACCCCTCTCTGTGCGCCAGACGAGTTGCATCAATATGCGTCTCGGGCGTCTCCCGCTGCCCCCGAAGATTGCTCCGTTTGCGTCGGAGCCCCCAACTCCTATCCAGGACGATAATTTTGGTTCCCTTGGTTCGTCTCCAGCCTTCCATCGGGCACAACCCCAATTGGGTGCTGTGAGAGCGGCGGTTGCATTAAGTGGCATTCGGAGTACTTCTGCAAGAGGGCCCCAAGGTTTGCAGCGTTCAGAATGTCTGCGCATCGATCAGTTGACGCACGAGCTTGAAATCGTAAAGGCGGAGTTGGCGCAGGCGCTCGACGAAGCCAACGACATGCGCGACGACATGACGGACTTGAGGGATCGCAACCAAAACTTACTTCACCAGCTCGAGGACCTGCGGCAGACCGCGATTCAGGCTGAACGAAGCGGCCGACGCCATTTCTTTAGTAACCCTAGATCAAGTAGGCTCTCGTCGACCGCGTCATGCAGGACTGTTGGGCCGCCATCTCGGACCCCATCTGAAGGCGATTTGACGAGTATCTGTACTTTCAAGTGTGCGCACACGCCCGCATGGTCGGCTACGCCCGATGCTAGCGCAGCCACACCTAAGGGCGGGCGCTCTCCGTGGCCAAGTCGCGCTTTGCCCGGGGTGCCTACGGACGGACACGCGACAGGGATCGCACACGACAAGGTCGTGGAGCCAAAATAAGTGGCGTCAGGGTGGTGCCTCATCATTTTCTATGAGGCCACAACGGCTTCGCACATCGGCAGATGCAAGTATGTGCAGTGGCAAGGGCGCGGCTCCCCCCGCGGGCGCGACCGGAAATTTATTACGGGTAGAGCGTGAGCGCGCGTGACTGAAGGGGGAGAGGGGGGGCCAATCGCACCATTTTTTGACGATGATTTTCGTGGTGGTAGGTGGCCCCCCGTGGCCGTGGAGTTTTTTGGGGGGCATCGCGCCACAGTAAAAAAATGCAGCCTAACCCTAACTAGTAGTTAACAAGCCCCTGTTTAACCGATCTATTAGTTGTGGCAGTTAATGGGTAGTTGATGGGGGCACCATGGACGTCCATGATCCTCCGTGGAGGCAACGATTAGGGGTTGAAATGAGTATCTCGCCAAACCTCTAGCGATGATGATATGTAATTTCCCAGGCGCACGGGGCGCGAGCTACATTGGGGACCCCATCGCAAGATTCGTCGTGCAGCACGTTCCGGCATGTCTCCTGTCCGTATTCTAGACACGCTGATGTTCCGCTTCTCCGGCGGCGCCCAAGCATATGATCTATGCAGTCTGGAAGAGTCCCCAGTCTTGAACGAGCAGTGTGTTGCGCACACTTGCGGCGAGCGCAGCATCGGCCACAATGTCTGTCGACGATGGAGGAAGCCTTGCCTCCGGTATGGGTCGGTAGACGACGATGAGTAGGTCTGTGCTCTGCGCTTGAAGCCTTACGAGCACGAGAGAAACCAAGACACATGTGCCATCTGCACGTGAGTGTGTGCCAGCAAGAGCGACCGCAGGGTGGTGCCCAAGCTGTCTCTCGCTCTCGCTCAGGCTAAGCTGGGCCGGCTGCAGCTGTTCTACGCTAAGGACACTGGCCGAGGCACAGCCGTCCACCCTGTACAGCTCATCAAAGTGCTCGCGCACAGCAACGGTCAGCTCGCTCGGCAGCGCCTCGTTGAGCTCGACCAGCAGCGCGCGATCTGCGCGGCCAGCCGGCTCCGTCCACACCTCCTGGTGGTCTGGGACGGGCCGTACGTCACTCGCGTCCAGCCAATCGAGCGTCAGCTCCGCCGCCATGGAGAGCGCGCCGCCGTAGAGATCTCGCCGAGCCATCGCCGGCTGCTACCCCTTTTCCCGCCACCTCCCCCCCCTCCCCTCTTTCTACTTTCTATATTTATCATTTCCCTATTACCCCCCTTGCCAACTGTAGATGGGAAATACGGTGCTGGGGCCCGCAAATACAGCCAAATACATATGTATTTGGCTTCCGGCAAAATATATTTCAAATACATTCGAGGCCTACCACCCAGGACACGCTTCAAATACAGCCAAACACGTATGTATTTGGCCTCTGGCCAAATACGGTAAATACGTATTTCGTATTTCCCATCTATAGGCTATCGGCTGCCAACACTCGGGAAATTGACATTGAGTACACAATTCGCGATTTTTGTGTAAAATCTGGTAGGGCAAGTTTACTCACTCTAGGGTGGTAAACCTCCTCTCGTTGGCGAGAAAATTGCCGCTCGCGCTGTGGAAAATCTAGCCGCTCGCTACTCCGTGCCCAGCCAATTCCTAAATAAGCGCGCGTTGAGCGTTGAAGTTGAAGGCTGGCACCTGGTTCTTCGTCGTCGTGGCCCCTAAGGCGTGGAACAATTTACTCAGCTAACTACTTAGTTGGCTATCTACCAAGCTTTGGCACTATCTTTAAGTAGGTACTTCAACCAAGTTTATACTTGGTTGACCCATGGGGGGGCACGAGCACGAGCCCCCCCCTCTCTCCACTCCTCCCCTGCCATGGGGGAGGAACCACCCATCCTCCTGACATGCCTGAAAAAAAAAACCATCTGAAGATTCTGGGCTACACACCTACTACTGACTGGGACTGGTCTCCCTTCTCTACTTGCATCGCCCTTACTTCCCTCCCTCCACCTCTTCCCCTGCCCCCCTTCTTTCCTTTTTCGCTTCGGTTTCCGGGGTCCGGCCTTGGTGCGCTACCTAAGGCCTGGTTCGGAGTGCGGGGGCCGGGCAGGCTTGTTGTGTCTTCTCTTTTGGTGTTCGCGTCTGCCTTCGTTCGCGCCTAGTGTGACAGTGGCGCCGGGTCAGCTGCGTCTCTGGTGTTGACCTTGTTCTATGTTTTGTTGGCTTATTCGTCTTTGTTTTGTTGCTCCTTGGGTTCCTCGACAGCGTGTGCTATCCTCAGCTTTGTGGCTAGATTCACTAGTTCCTTGCTGGGTTTGAGCCCGCCGTTGTCGTTCATACTGAAAACGGGCCTCAAGTCGCTTATGTCTATCCGTTTTTTGGGTTGTCTACCCATGCCCGCTTGGGCGGTTCTTGCCGCGTCGGTCTCGTTTGCGAAGAGTAGAGCTTTACTTAGCGTGGTGAATCGTTCTATTGTTCTTATCAGTATTGATTCTTCTGAGAAAACAACTCCGTCGTAGTGTATTCTATAAAAATCAGTAATGATAAACCTCCATGCTACTAGATACAGAATGTATATCGCTTTCGGGGCGTCCCGACGAGCCAAAGTCTCCCGCCCCCTTCTCTCCAACTCCTGGCCGAAGCAGCGCGCGCGGCCTCCCCGGAACCAGCTTCTCCGCTAACGAGGGAACTGGGGAAGGGGGAGGGGGTTGTTAGGGGTTAAGGTTGGGTAGTAGGGAGGTACACAAGCACACTGCCTCACGCCGCACACGTAGCGGGGTTTTTTAAGAAGATTTTTTTTTCTCTCTACTCTCTCTACTCTCTCTACTCTCTCTACTCTCTCTATTCTCTCTACTCTCTCTACTCTCTCTACTCTCTCTACTCTCTCTACTCTCTCTACTCTCTCTACTCCCTCTACTCTCTCTACCCTCTCTACCCTCTCTACTCTCTCTGCTCTCTCTCTCTCTCTCTGCTCTCTCTACCCTCTCTACTCTCTCTACCCTCTCTACCCTCTCTACCCTCTCTACCCTCTCTACCCTCTCTACCCTCTCTACCCTCTCTACCCTCTCTACCCTCTCTACCCTCTCTACCCTCTCTACCCTCTCTACCCTCTCTACCCTCTTTACTCTCTCTACTCTCTCTACTCTCTCTACTCTCTCTACTCTCTCTACTCTCTCTACTCTCTCTGCTCTCTCTGCTCTCTCTGCTCTCTCTGCTCTCTCTGCTCTCTCTGCTCTCTCTGCTCTCTCTACTCTCTCTACTCTCTCTACTCTCTCTGCTCTCTCTCCTCTCTCTCCTCTCTCTGCTCTCTCTACTCTCTCTACTCTCTCTACTCTCTCTACTCTCTCTACTCTCTCTACTCTCTCTACTCTCTCTACTCTCTCTACTCTCTCTACTCTCTCTACTCTCTCTACTCTCTCTACTCCCTCTACTCCCTCTACTCCCTCTACTCCCTCTACTCCCTCTACTCCCTCTACTCCCTCTACTCGCTCTACTCTCTCTACTCTCTCTACTCTCTCTACTCTCTCTACTCTCTCTACTCTCTCTACTCTCTCTGCTCTCTCTGCTCTCTCTGCTCTCTCTGCTCTCTCTGCTCTCTCTGCTCTCTCTGCTCTCTCTGCTCTCTCTGCTCTCTCTACTCTCTCTGCTCTCTCTGCTCTCTCTGCTCTCTCTGCTCTCTCTGCTCTCTCTGCTCTCTCTACTCTCTCTCCTCTCTCTCCTCTCTCTACTCTCTCTACTCTCTCTACTCTCTCTACTCTCTCTACTCTCTATACTCTCTTACTCTCTCTACTCTCTCTACTCTCTCTACTCTCTCTACTCTCTCTACTCTCTCTACTCTCTCTACTCTCTCTACTCTCTCTACTCTCTCTACTCTCTCTACTCTCTCTACTCTCTCTACTCTCTCTACTCTCTCTACTCTCTCTACTCTCTCTACTCTCTCTACTCTCTCTACTCTCTCTACTCTCTCTACTCTCTCTACTCTCTCTACTCTCTCTACTCTCTCTACTCTCTCTACTCTCTCTACTCTCTCTACTCTCTCTACTCTCTCTACTCTCTCTACTCTCTCTACTCTCTCTACTCTCTCTACTCTCTCTACTCTCTCTACTCTCTCTACTCTCTCTACTCTCTCTACTCTCTCTACTCTCTCTACTCTCTCTACTCTCTCTACTCTCTCTACTCTCTCTACTCTCTCTACTCTCTCTACTCTCTCTACTCTCTCTACTCTCTCTACTCTCTCTACTCTCTCTACTCTCTCTACTCTCTCTACTCTCTCTACTCTCTCTACTCTCTCTACTCTCTCTACTCTCTCTACTCTCTCTACTCTCTCTACTCTCTCTCCTCCTCTCCCTCCCCTCTACTCCCTCTCTACTCCCTCTACTCCTCTACTCCCTCTACTCCCTCTACTCCCTCTACTCGCTCTACTCGCTCTACTCTCTCTACTCTCTCTACTCTCTCTACTCTCTCTACTCTCTCTACTCTCTCTACTCTCTCTACTCTCTCTACTCCCTCTACTCCCTCTACTCCCTCTACTCCCTCTACTCCCTCTACTCCCTCTACTCCCTCTACTCCCTCTACTCCCTCTACTCTCTCTACTCTCTCTACTCTCTCTACTCTCTCTACTCTCTCTACTCTCTCTACTCCCTCTACTCTCTCTACCCTCTCTACCCTCTCTACTCTCTCTCTCTCTCTCTCCTCTCTCTCTCTCTCTCTACCCTCTCTACTCTCTCTACCCTCTCTACCCTCTCTACCCTCTCTACCCTCTTTACCCTCTCTACCCTCTCTACCCTCTCTACCCTCTCTACCCTCTCTACCCTCTCTACCCTCTCTACCCTCTCTACCCTCTCTACCCTCTTTACTCTCTCTACTCTCTCTACTCTCTCTACTCTCTCTACTCTCTCTACTCTCTCTACTCTCTCTACTCTCTCTACTCTCTCTCCTCTCTCTCCTCTCTCTTCTCTCTCTGCTCTCTCTGCTCTCTCTGCTCTCTCTGCTCTCTCTACTCTCTCTACTCTCTCTATTCTCTCTACTCTCTCTACTCTCTCTACTCTCTCTGCTCTCTCTGCTCTCTCTGCTCTCTCTACTCTCTCTACTCTCTCTACTCTCTCTACTCTCTCTACTCTCTCTACTCTCTCTACTCTCTCTACTCTCTCTACTCCCTCTACTCTCTCTACCCTCTCTACCCTCTCTACCCTCTCTACTCTCTCTCTCTCTCTCTGCTCTCTCTACCCTCTCTACTCTCTCTACCCTCTCTACCCTCTCTACCCTCTCTACCCTCTCTTCCCTCTCTACCCTCTCTACCCTCTCTACCCTCTCTACCCTCTCTACCCTCTCTACCCTCTCTACCCTCTCTACCCTCTCTACCCTCTCTGCTCTCTCTACTCTCTCTGCTCTCTCTACTCTCTCTACTCTCTCTACTCTCTCTACTCTCTCTACTCTCTCTACTCTCTCTACTCTCTCTACTCTCTCTACTCTCTCTACTCTCTCTACTCTCTCTACTCTCTCTACTCTCTCTACTCTCTCTACTCTCTCTACTCTCTCTACTCTCTCTACTCTCTCTACTCTCTCTACTCTCTCTACTCTCTCTACTCTCTCTACTCCCTCTACTCCCTCTACTCCCTCTACTCCCTCTACTCCCTCTACTCCCTCTACTCTCTCTACTCTCTCTACTCTCTCTACTCTCTCTACTCTCTCTACTCCCTCTACTCCCTCTACTCCCTCTACTCCCTCTACTCTCTCTTCTCTCTCTACTCTCTCTGCTCTCTCTACTCTCTCTACTCCCTCTACTCCCTCTACTCCCTCTACTCCCTCTACTCTCTCTACTCTCTCTACTCTCTCTACTCTCTCTACTCTCTCTACTCCCTCTACTCCCTCTACTCTCTCTTCTCTCTCTACTCTCTCTACTCTCTCTACTCTCTCTACTCTCTCTACTCTCTCTACTCTCTCTACTCTCTCTACTCTCTCTACTCCCTCTACTCCCTCTACTCCCTCTACTCCCTCTACTCCCTCTACTTCCTCTACTCTCTCTACTCTCTCTACTCTCTCTACTCTCTCTACTCTCTCTGCTCTCTCTACTCTCTCTACTCCCTCTACTCTCTCTACTCTCTCTACTCTCTCTACTCTCTCTACTCTCTCTACTCCCTCTACTCCCTCTACTCCCTCTACTCCCTCTACTCCCTCTACTCTCTCTACTCTCTCTACTCTCTCTACTCTCTCTACTCTCTCTACTCCCTCTACTCCCTCTACTCTCTCTTCTCTCTCTACTCTCTCTACTCTCTCTACTCTCTCTACTCTCTCTACTCTCTCTACTCTCTCTACTCTCTCTACTCTCTCTACTCCCTCTACTCCCTCTACTCCCTCTACTCCCTCTACTCCCTCTACTCCCTCTACTCTCTCTACTCTCTCTACTCTCTCTACTCTCTCTACTCTCTCTACTCTCTCTACTCTCTCTACTCCCTCTACTCTCTCTACTCTCTCTACTCTCTCTACTCTCTCTACTCTCTCTACTCCCTCTACTCCCTCTACTCCCTCTACTCCCTCTACTCCCTCTACTCTCTCTACTCTCTCTACTCTCTCTACTCTCTCTACTCTCTCTACTCTCTCTACTCCCTCTACTCCCTCTACTCCCTCTACTCCCTCTACTCTCTCTTCTCTCTCTACTCTCTCTGCTCTCTCTACTCTCTCTACTCTCTCTACTCCCTCTACTCCCTCTACTCCCTCTACTCTCTCTACTCTCTCTACTCCCTCTACTCCCTCTACTCCCTCTACTCTCTCTACTCTCTCTACTCTCTCTACTCTCTCTACTCTCTCTACTCCCTCTACTCCCTCTACTCTCTCTTCTCTCTCTACTCTCTCTACTCTCTCTACTCTCTCTACTCCCTCTACTCCCTCTACTCCCTCTACTCCCTCTTCTCTCTCTTCTCTCTCTACTCTCTCTGCTCTCTCTACTCTCTCTACTCCCTCTACTCCCTCTACTCCCTCTACTCTCTCTGCTCTCTCTGCTCTCTCTACTCTCTCTACTCCCTCTACTCCCTCTACTCCCTCTACTCTCTCTACTCTCTCTACTCCCTCTACTCTCTCTACTCTCTCTACTCTCTACTCTCTCCCCCACGCGGCCGCCGATGAGAAGCGAGCGATCTCAGCGATGGGGTCGCGATCTCGTGCCGCGCCTCTCCCCCGGGGGGCGGACCCTCTCTCTCTCCTCTCTCTCTCTCTCTCTCTCTCTCTCTCTCTTCTCTCTCTCTCTCTCTCTTTGTCTTTCTCTCTCTTTCTCTCTCCTCTCTCTCTCTCTCTCTCTCTCTCTCTCTCTCTCTCTTCTCTCTCTCTCTCTCTCTTTGTCTTTCTCTCTCTTTCTCTCTCCTCTCTCTCTCTCTTCCGTCTCTCTCTCTCTCTCTTCTCTCCCTCTCCCTCTCTCTCTTTCTCTCTTCTCT
The DNA here is from genome assembly GCA_018136815.1 of Isochrysis galbana. Taxonomy (NCBI): domain Eukaryota; phylum Haptophyta; order Isochrysidales; family Isochrysidaceae; genus Isochrysis; species Isochrysis galbana. Next base: position 2,164,814 of record CM030940.1, on the reverse strand, counting down.
CTCTCTCTTCCGTCTCTCTCTCTCTCTCTCTCTTCTTTCTCTCTTTCTCTCTCTCCCTCTCTTTCTCTCTCTCTCTTTCCGCGTGCATCTTCCTCTCATCTCCTCGTCCTTCTACTCATTCTCTCGAGGGATTCGGGGTCAGTATGTCAATTATGGAGGGAAATAGGAGAAAGAAGGATTGAAGAGAGACTCTCTCCAGGAATTTTATTTTGAGATGGCGCTGTGAGGCGGGGGCCGCAGCAGCCCAGAGCAAGCTTCTCTTACACAGGCAATTTATTCCATACATTCTTCCCAAACTGATCGCAACCCGCCTACGCCACAGTGTGGGAAAATCGAACCTCAATCTTCCTCTTTCTTCTCGTACCACCCGCGCGGCTTTCACTTCCTCTCTCCCTCTCTTTCCTCTTCCTCTCCTCCCCTTTCCGGATCTCTACTCTCTTGCCATACCTCGCTCTCTACTTCCCCATATTCTCGCCTCTCCTCTTTCCTTCCTCTCCATTCTCTCTCTCTTCTCTCTCTCTCTCTCTCTCTCTCTCTCTCTGCTCTCTCTCTTTCTTTCTCTCTCTCTCCCTGTCTCTCTCCCTCTCTCTCTCCCACTCCCTCCCTCCCCCTCCCACCTCGCGGCGCGATGGTCCGCCCTGCGCTGCTGCTGCTGCTGCTGCTGCTCTGCCTTCCTGCCGCCTCGCTGCAGCACGGCCCCCTCCTCCCTTCCCGCTCTACCTTTCCCGCCGCCTACCTCTCCTTCTCTCCCTCCCGCTCTCCCTCTCCCTCTCTCTCCCCTCGAAGGCGGAGGTACACACCCCACTCTCTCTCTCCCTCTCTCTCTCCTCCTCTCTCTCTCTCCCCATCTGCCTCCCCTCGCCTCTCACACCTCTCCTTCTCCCGTCGGCACGCCGCACCACGTGCGTCTCTCGCCGCGCTCGCCTCGCGCGGGCCGCTGCTCGCCGCGGGCGTGGGCGGCACTCTCGCTGGCTCTCTCCATGCGGTGACGGGGCCTGACCACCTCGCAGCCCTTCTCCCTCTCTCTGTCGGCCGACGCTGGTGGACGGCGTGCTCGACAGGGCTCTACTGGGGGTTGGGCCACGGCATCGGGGCTGCTCTCGTCGGGCTGCTCGCATTCCTCGTCCGCGGGGCGCTCCACCTCGACACGCTGTGCACCTATATGGAGGCGGCAGTCGGCCTCTCGATTATGATCATCGGAGTCAACGGAGTTCGCGAGGCGAGGGAGTGGCAGCGGGAGGCAGACGCGGCTGGGCGGCTAGCTGAGGCGGAGAAGGCCGCTGCAGATGGCGCGGGCGTCGCCATCGATGGCGCCACTGCTGGCGCAATGACTCCTATTGAGGACGATCCTGAGCTTGACACGGTGCCGGCATATGGGCTTGTCTCAGCGCTGTCGCAGGCGCCCAAGCGGCAGACCGTCGCCTCCACTCTGTTTACAGGCATCCTTCATGGTTGCTCTGGTTCCGGCCACTTGCTAGGCGTGATGCCGGCCCTCGCTATGCCCTCGATGACGTGCGCTCTCACCTACCTTTCTGCGTTTGGGCTGGGCACCATGCTCGCAATGGCCTCCTTCACAGGCATAGTGGGCGAGCTCTCGGTGCAGATGGGCGAACGACTCAAGCAGCCTGACGTGCCAGCCAAGCTCGCGTTGGGTACCTCGCTCTTCGCCTGCGTCATGGGGTTGGGCTGGACCGTTAAGGCGCTCGTTGAGCTTCGAATCCCGGCGATGCTCCTCGGCCTCACCCGCAGGCTCGTCGCACTCTAAGACGCACGTCTCCTCGCACCTCACACGTGACGGTCGCCTTTTGGCATGCCGTAGGCCGTCGGTTTGAGTGGAGAAGCACGACACAGCCCAGCGATTTCCGCAGTGGAAAATCGGCCCAACTGGTTCTTACAACGCTCAAAGTGCGCGCCATTAGCTCTTCATCGCTTGCAACGACTAGATGCCGCTCGCGGGCAGCATCTTTCAACACCACACACTGGCAACTTTCGCGCACGCTGTTACAGGCGTGCCAGCTATTGTAGATGCTTCGTACAGCTGGTGTCAAGTGCACCATCATATTTTGTCCGAGCATCGCCCCTGTTTCTGCCGATTTATGCGCTGGTGGTCCAAACACGTGACACTCGCGGCGAGCCACCGATGCCTCGGAGGCCTTGCCTCTAGTTCTTCCACACTCTCATGCGTATGCCTCATCTCGCCTTGCTGATGTCTGACTATGTTGCCATCTTCCCGTTCGCTCGCACTCGTCCCACCGTGATCCGACGTGTTAATCATGTGACCATCACCAACTCATGCCCAATGCGACATACCCTCGTGTCCTTGGTGTGCGTACGTCGTTCAACCAGGCATGCCTGCATGTGTGTCACGCTTGGAGGGCTGATGGCCCTTGCCTTATCGTGTGTGCCAAATAGGGGGGGGGGGGGGGGGGAGGGTCTATCGAGCTTCCGGCCCTACCGTCATCACCTGCATTTTGGAGAACTCTGCAATTCCCCTTGCGCCATGACATCTAGCCCTCCTTACGTGTTATATGCGGTGTCGAGCCCTCACCTTTGGCCGCAACGAGCCGACACTTCCTACTACACCTATAACATCACTAAGTTTATACTTTATTCGCTCAAGGGGAAGGAGGGCACGAGCCCCCCCCTGTCCCCTGTCCACTCCTCCCCTGCCATGGGGACAACTAACTTTATAATTATAGTCAGTTGTGATGGAGTGCGCCGCCGCTCCCCCCCTCTCCTTCTGGCCCCCCGCCGAGGGCGGCCCCCCACCTCCCATGGAGCAGTCGCTGTCGAAACGAAGCGGCCGCGTCCGCCCGCTGAGGCCGAGCAGGTGCGTGCGACCCCGGTCGCGCCATACCGCCCGTGGCCCCAGCCACACCACTGTCGTATTCCAGACGATGACAGACTTTTACTTCTAACCTGTGGGTTATTTTAAGCCTCAAGGTCTCGTCGGTTGACATTCCACCCCTTCTCTTACTTTCTTTCGATGTCATCAAACGTTCCATGACTGTCTTCTGTCTTCTCTTCGTGCATCGGTTGTAGTCTTCTGTCTTCTCTTCGTGCATCGGTTGTAGCTCCCCAGCGAGGTCTGCTCTCGTTGTTCCGACTCCTCTGTCGCATGTCCGTGCGCCGATAAGCTGCCTTGGTACCGACGCTTGGCAGTCCGTCCTGGGTGTGGTTAGTTTTCGCCCTGTTTGGTTTAGTTCGTGTGTGTCCGTGTGCCGGAACTTTTTGAGTCCCTGCGTTGTAGCCCCTCGTGTCTACCTTGGACCTAAGAAGCTCTCGTTCTCATTCTCTCTCTTCCACTAGATCGCTAGCTAGCCTCGTCCCTACCCTCCAACGCCGCGCGTTGCGAGCCTCCGAACCTCCGTCTCCCTCTTCGTCCCTTGCACTCGATGGCAGACACTGTCAGACCCGACTCCTACTATGACCTCTCAGATATATTCCCGCAAGCAACAACCAACGACTCTTTCACGGCCGCGTCAGCTGCCGGCTCGATCGAACGGCCCTCTGCCTACGAGCCAGTAGTCATCGCGTGTTCGACAACCACACAGAACAGCCATGCTGCCCCCCCCCCCCCATGAATATGTGCTTTTTGCTCAAGCGCACAAGTGGCGCACAAATGGAATCTTCGAATTTTCTTCGCATTTGAAAGCGTGCGGTCTGACTCATCGAAAGCCATAGTCGCACATTCCAATATTACGCGGCTGTCAGGAAAATGTCGCGCAGGGTCGAGCGCGCGGTGAGAATGTTTAGAATTTTTTTTCGGCCAGGGAGGGGGAGGGGGGTTGGAGCAATGGGCTGGCCTCGACAGCTCAGGGCGGGCAAATGGGGCGAGCCTGTGAGTGGGAGAGTGGGTCAGTAGGGCAGTCTGCTCTTGGCAAGCCATAAGGCGTGCCTGGTGCCCGGAGGATGTGTGGTTCCTCCCGCACAGCAAGGGAGGAGTGGAGAGAGGGGGGGCTCGTGCCCGCCCATGGGTGAACCAAGTATAAACTTAGTTGCATTGCGCCAATCATAAGATTAGTGTGCCGAGCCCCTAAGTAATGCACTAGGGGAACGAAGACACAAGGCAGGATGAGGGAGTTGAGACAGGAATCGGGTGTGGCATTGAAATATAGTCACTTTATTTAGTGTCCAAGAGCCGCACGCACGCGAGGCGAGAATATTTTGAATATTGATTTCTTGTTGGTTTGGTTGCGATAGAGCGTGCTGCCGCGCCCCTCTGGCAAGGGGAGAGAGAAGGAAAGGGACCAGAATTAAAGTGCGGATAGGCGTTCTTGTGTCGAGATCATGAGCGAGAATATTTGAACCATGCCTATTCGGTATTCGGGATTCGGCTGCTCATTCATGCCTGGATCTCCGACCGTATTATTAAGTATTGTTCGTACCTCAATACTCAACATCCCCCGCCCATCTTGAAGTTTCTTCACATCATACATCGTACGTTTCACGTCGCTCCAGAGCACCAGTAAAACGCTTGTTATAGTGCTGCGTGCGGAAGTGGGGTTACGCATACTTTGTACTTTGTCGCACTTTGACTTCGACCACGCCAGGCTCGCACACCTATACAAGGACTACGTACCATACGTCGTCACACAAGCATACGCGAAATGTTGTACCAATGCCCTCGTCACGTTCCCGCAATGCGAATCCAGCATACGCAATCGGGATGGTTTGCCTTCTACTCAAACGGCATAGCGCAGTCCAAGCTGCTCAAGGGCCACTCAACCGCTCAGCGCTAGCATGACGCTTTTCGGAATATCTTGGGTGTCCTACGAAGACGACGTTATAACATTGGCTCATGCTCCCTCGTCTGTGGATACTTACCGCCTGCATCGGTCAGGCGACTCGCCCTTCTTTCACCACGCTCATCAATGGTCTTCAAATGTGCATGGTGCACAAGTTGCAACTGGAAGAATTCCTGCATCAAGCCACGTGATGACGATATCGCCAGGCCCACAGCCGAAACGACTGATTCGCTTCGTGCACATCTTGGCAGCAAGGCCCAATTCATTGAGCGCGGCGGGGATGGCTTGAATGAGCCCTAGCTCTGAGTGCTTCCCGTGCTGGTATGACTTGAGCTCCACATACGGGTGCTTGATCACCATCCCGTACTGGCCCAGAGTGGCGCGCTGCTTGGCCCTTTCCAATATCTCCTCAACAATTGCAATCATGTGGAACTCCCGACCGGCGGCTGCAAGCACGCGCAGCCCTGGGCCCACATCAGCATGGCACTGCGGGCTTCTGCCTCCATTGCTGTCCCCGGTGCTCTCAGGGGGCAACGGCCCGTATGCGCGGATTCGATGCTTGAAGCGGGCGACATGTGCCAAGCAGACGTCTTCAGATGCCACGTCCTCGACCGCGAGGCTCTCGCAGTGCGCAAGCCACGCCTGCAGCATGGTGGCAGCGGGATCCCTCCGGCAAGGGATCGCGATGATCGATCCTCTTCCTCTCGGACGTGCCGTTGTGATGAAGAAGAACGAGGGAAGGGGACTCTCTTCTCGCTCTCTTCCTCTCTAAAGATACATCCTCTCCCTAATACTCTCTTTCTTCTTCTCCTTTCTCTGTCTATCAACATATACTCTACCCACCATCGCACCTCTCGTTCGCTCCCTCTCCTCGCCTCGCTCTCTCCTCTTCCCTTCTTTTCTTCCCCTCCTCTCTCTCCTCTCTCTCTCCACTCTTCTTATGATAAGGAACAAGCCTGCGGGCGGGGCAGGCCCAGGACACACACACTCTCTCCCTCGACGAGAGCTTTTTGATCTCATCGTCGTCGTCGTTTGTGGCGCCGTGTGCGTGTCCGTGCCTTTCGATGGTCGAGATACAAGAATACTATCTCTTAATTAAGGATAAAACAGAAAAGAAAGGCACCATATACGCACCGATCACGAGTAACCTATCTGTACACGGCAAAACGAAAGTAGCCAACTTCCTCATATACTCATATACTTTATCCCCAGATACTGGTTACAAACACTAGCGGCCCCAAGTTCGTTCCATGCGGCGGTAAAGCAGAGATCTGTCGACAGACTAATGTAGACAAACGCACGTTATCCCCAGATACAGGTTACAAACACTAGCGGCCCCAAGTTGACGGATCCGAGGTTACCACTGCCTCAGATGGGAACAGAAGGGACGGAAGGGAAGCGGCGAGAGGCGCGGCGGAAGTTGGGGGGTGGCCAATGACGGGCTGGACCACCTCCTCAACAGAGAAAGGCGGGAGGACGGGCTTGGGCGAGGGCGAGCGCGACGACGGAGCGGACATAGCTGGGTGGATCGGGTTGGATAGGCTGAGGCTTGGGGATTGGTGAGGTTTGGTATTGAGGTAGTGTTGAGAACGAGGGACGAGAACGGGAACGAGAACGAGAACGAGAGCGACGAACGAAGAACGACAGACGACAGACGGTCCGGGGCCGATGGACCGACGAGATGACACTACACCCGGGGTAGTGGTCCACACGCGCCACCGGTTGCGTATTTTACGGAGCATGCGAGCCGGACGGACGGGGAGAGTGCGCTCCCGCGGCTTCTCGAGCCACGGCATCCAAGCCGTATCTATCGCGGCGATCGCCGTAGGAGAGGGGGCATTGCTCTGGTGCCGCTCTGGCATCGCACGAGAGCAAACAGGTGGCGATTGCGAGGCCTGCGCCTCGCGAGCTCGCGCTAGAAGGGCGGAGGCAGAGTCGTGGTGTCGGTGAGATGCCGAACGGCAGTGGTCCAGGACCACCGGCATCCACTGAGATGCCATCGCCCCCGCGATGCCCACGTAAGTGCGGCTCCGGAGAGCGCCGCGATGAGGGGTCGTGGGCAGATTAGCCATCACGGCCTCTCGGCCCGGAACAATGCACGTTGGTTGGAGCGGAGGGAGGCTCGAGGAGAGGTAGAGTCCTGTAGCTTTCGTGTGTCCGGTGCCGTGCTGCCACGGGTGGACGTATTGCGTAGCTTCGATGCCGTCCAACAACGCCTTAGCGTAGTAGTGCATCTTGGGGTTCTCGACTGCCAGGAATGGCGCTTTAGCCTCCAGCCGATGCACCGACCGACGAGATGACACTACACCCACGTCAACACTCTCCACACTAACGTATCCTTATCACAAAAACTATTGTTATAGTTTTAGCGATGGAGCGCGCGCCGACGGCGATGCACATTCTAGAAAGCTATGGAACCGCCACCGGGGCTAAAGTGAACAAAAGCAAGAGCATACTAATACGAATGGGATCACTTACGGGAGCGCAGGTCCCCGAGACGCTAGCTTATCTTAAAACGCTCGGCGAAGGCGAATTTGCGACCATACTAGGAGTCCCATTCTGGGAAGGAACAGACAATGACTCCTTCTGGGAGAAGCTATACGCCAAGCTTAAAAAGAAAGTCGCAACATGGAGGGGAATGACGAGTCTCTCCATTCATGGAAGGACCCTACTAGTGAACTTCATAATATACGGGACGCCGAGATATTGGTTGTCCACGTCCACCCCGCCGGCGTGGTTCATGGAGGCCATAGATTCTGACGTTCAAACAATACTATGGGATAGATCTCCCCGACTACAGGCGGACGAGTTAGGCTCCTCGCACGAGGGTATAAAATGGATAACTCTTCCGGCGTACCCGAGAGTTGGGACGAGAGAAGACGGGCCCCTATTGGGTGTCGGACTACTCCCCATGGCCGAGCACACGCGAGCGCTTCAAGCGATATGGATAGCCCGCTACCTAAACCCGTCAACGGCGGAATGGAAAACGGTCTTAGACCAATGGTTCTGCCGCACCCCCTTAGGGCGCGCGGCGGTCTTCGCGAAGGTCGACGTGAAGAGCCTCACGGCTAGCATTCGAGGTAATAGCACGCTCCCGGCTTTTTGGAAGCTTGCGCTCGAGAACTTTAGACGGATTAACTTCCATAGGGAAACAAACACACGGGAAGGAACCCTGGGCTCCCCGATATGGCACGATCTTTTCCACAAACCTCCGGCGATTCACCATTCACATAGGTCTAAATGGGAGTCTCTTCAGACGGTTATCGTACACAATACGATTAACCCGGACACGGGGGACATATACACTACAGAGGAATGCGCGGCTTACTTGCCGGACGGAGAACGGTGGATACGTCATAGAGGAAATTACATTTCAGTAGCCCCCCTTCTTAAGTCGTGGGAAAAGATATCCGAATGGACTAGATCAAGACTAGTAGATACCACATCTGACTATACGGACCTTCTTAGAAAACAAGCGAAGCCCCCGCCTCCTCCTCCGGAGGAGCAAGAGTTAGTCCCTCAAGAAGATCCGGACGCGCATGATCTAGGTGAAATTCTAGTGGACAAAGACCATAACTTCTATCTGCGCCGAAAAGGCGATCACCACAAAGTCCAACTTAATGTTATGGGGGAACCCCACATCCACGAGCGGATCAGCCCGCAACTATTGCCCGATGAGCTATTCACCCCACTGAAGTGGGGACGAGCGTACGACGGCCCGGCGGAAACAGCGTATCCGATACCTCAAGAGTACACGCTAAAAGGCACGCAAACTACGCTAGAGGATGTGAGTGTCAGGGTCTTGACTAAAGCGTTCCTCGCTTTGGGGAAAACCAAAGCACAAAAATCCACACTAAGATGGGAGAAAAGGTTACCGGTCCTCTCGGGGAAGTGGAAACAAGTATCGCAACTGTACAAATATAACTTTTTAACACCTAGGGACTCCTATCTGCATTTTAAACATATTCTACATAGGAGAATAGCTACGGCGAATCGTTTTGCCGACGATCCGACATGCCGCTTTTGTGGCATAGCCCCCGAGAGTTCCACTCACTTGGCCTCATGTATCGCGACGGAGCCTGTCTTTGAATTCATAGAAGGACTTTTAGGGATTTGCCTTAAGCCGGGATCCGAAATACCCCAACGTCTTTTCTGCTATCAGGTGGACAGACCGCACCCCTCCTCAGGATACTTAGGTATCTTGGCGTGGAGGTATATTCTAACCGACTTCTATAACATTCAGTATGGCAACGCGGACGGCAGGTCCGTCAGGTCGATCTTAAGAGCGATCCTCACGAGATATCACCTGTTAGTAACGGCGAAAGTCGGTTTCTTTCAGAGGCTAAAAAAACAACGGGAGAATATGGGGTTACACGCCCCGAGCAACAAACACATTAAGAGAATGATAAGCCCGCTGTACACGGTGGACAAGGATTTCAACATAGGAACGTCGGAGGACCTCTTGCAAGCGGCAAGGGGGCTAGACCTACGACACATCACCTAAAGCAGCTAAATCTCTGGGTAGGAATCACAGCAGTTACCAAAAAAAGGAATCTAAATTATTTAAGGGAGAATAACCAAAGCTAACACCGAAAGCAAAGGACGAGCCACAGTCTCCCGCCCCCTTCTCTCCAACTCCTGGCCGAAGCAGCGCGCGCGGCCTCCCCGGAACCAGCTTCTCCGCCAACGAGGGAACTGGAGAAGGGGGAGGGGGTTGTTAGGGGTTAAGGTTGGGTAGTAGGGAGGTACACAAGCACACTGCCTCACGCCGCACACGTAGCGGGGTTTTTTAAGAAGATTTTTTTTTAACGTATCCTTATCACGGAACGCACAGGAACCTGCTGACAGACCGAACAAGGAAGAGAATGCCGACAAGAGAGCGACGGGGCGACGGACGATCCGACGGGGCGACAGTTACGCACAGGAATAAGGAGGGAATCTTTCGAAAACCCTTAAGTGATTTGATGAAGACCGAAGTAAAATAGCGCCACGGTATAATCCAACGGCCAACACCTGAGGGGAATCAGGGTCACACATGGGGGCGGTTCCTTGCACCGGCGATACCTGATCGCGCGACTTAGCCTAAAACGCGAGGAGCACGCAAGGAGGTAAGCCAGGTTAGGGGCAAGCAGGCGGCAAGGGAGGCGACAAAGGAGGCGAGGGCAACAAGGGCGAATGGACGAATGTAGGATCCTGCGACGGTAACTCGTGGCTAGCCTACAAGGAGGGAACATAGAAACGCAAACAACTTCTAAAACAAAAAGGTCGATCGCGGATGCGACACAAGTTCGTTCCATGCGGCGGTAAAGAGATCTGTCGACAGACTAATGTGGACAAACGCACGTACACGTACCGGGCGCAGGCTACACTGGATAAAACACCCCGAAATCCCTCTAAAGAACGCTTCAGAATAGGGGCCCCATCTGGGGCTGGGCCTCTTAGACTGGGACAATCACGTCAAGGTACTAACACTAACACAAGCCAAATGGATCTTAAACTACCTGGACGCCCAACAGCGACAGGCGCAATGGAAGCAAGTGCTAGACGCTTGGGGCTTGGTTTTGCCGTACGAACATGGGGAGATGGGGAGACCAACGGTCCTTTCGACGACACCCACGAGCAAACTCAAACTCACCGACGGCATAACGGGCACGAGCAAACTTCCAGCAAGCCCTGAAAAAATACGCGAACTACAGCTCACGCCCCTAAAAACTAGCAGCGAAGGACTACTCTCGCAGCCCATATGGGGCAGCACGACACACCCCGGCCCTAAAATTGAACCCCATGTGGGCGATGCTTCCCGCGGGGGGGAGGGGGGGGGTCGCTGGGGAGGGGGAGGGAAGATAAGGGTGGTGTCAGTAGCGAAAGGAAGTCCCGTAACTTGTAGGTGTGTAGCCCAGAATCTTCAGATTTTTAACACCCTTAGAAGTTCAAATAGAAATAATGTTTGACCGCTATAAAGTTCGAAGTCGTTAATGATCAAATTGCATTAAATAGAATATCATCGACGACGAGAACTAGGAGAGATAGCATATACATTCTCCACTTCTCGCGCAGAGACGTCGAGTGACGTGGTCCAATGAGCAGTCCATTTCATGACTCATGATTGGCGGCGCTCATTCACGCGTTTGGTGGTGCCATTCAGAGCGTGTTGTCAGGCCGGCACAATGCTCAATACCGAGCTAAATTCACGCACCGCAAATATAGAGGAAAAGCTAGGCAATCGCACGGTTGAGAGGTCGACGGCGGGGGTGAGGGCATGTGGCGCACATTGCACCCATCAGCCTTGGCGTGAACAAGAGGAGTGCAGCCACGATGAGCAAATGGTGGCAACGACTAGGCTAAGGCGGAATGATAGTATGGCTCAATGGCAGCGCGCCACGCTGCCCGACGGAGCATGCGCGGAGGAATGGGTGCACGGACGCCTCGGTGGCTCTCGTTGAGGAGGCGCACGCTGGCGCCTGCATCGAGTTCACTAGACGGTTTTCCCACCAGAAGAGCGGCTAGGGAAGGGGGGCCTAGGGGCACACAAGTGCGCAGTCAGTAGCGGAGTCGAGACTCTAGAAGCTCCGCATCATCAACATATTTCCGGCGGTGGGTTTGAGGGAAGCCTGCCCAACGGACGAACGCACCGGTCGGTATCGTCCGTGTGCCCTACAAAAGCAGCCATGACACGGCAGGCAACTACCAACTGGTATATTTCCTTCATCCCAGAAGGTTCTTGAGGGCTGTGTCGATGATCGATCCGCCGGTGTCGGCCTCTGCACTCCCGAGAGCGGACGTAAGAGCCTCGATCTGGTCGACCGGCAGTCCCGAAGCCAGCACCTCAAGATCGGCCGCGCGCCCCTCCAGTTTCGCCCCGACCTCTCCCAGTGCCTTGAGCTCCTTCCTCGCCTTCTTTAGGGCAGAGCGTAGCTTCTCCTTTTCTCGCTTCGCCATCGCCTTCTCGCCATCCTTGACGGCCTTAGCCATCACGGCTTCTTCCTTCTCTTTGTCCGATGCCTCCTTCTTTGCTTTCTCGATATCCTCTTTGGCCTTGCGCTCCGCCGCTAGCGCTGCCTCCTTCTCGGCTTTGATCCGCTCCTTCTCCGCCGCACGTTGTGCCTTGGCCTTGAGCAGACGGGGATCATTTTCCTGTGCGAGCTCGACGAGCGCAAAGAGCCGCTTCATCTCGTGGCGCTTGAGGCGGTCGACCTCATTCTTGTTCATGCGCACCATCCAGCGACGCTCCTCGCGGTCGCCAGCCTCGGAGGTATCATATTCGGCGAGGAGCGTGAAGTCGCGCCACGACTTGAAGTTGCCCCAGAACTGGTAAAACCGTTGGACGTCCTCAACCGGTGTGTCAGCATCACCCAGCTGGGGCACGGGGCGCACGGTGGAGAACTTGCTCTGCCGGGAAAAGACGGCGCCAAAGATGCGGTAGAAACGGTCCGGATCATCGGGCCGATCGCGGTAGCTCGTGGGCATGTTGTCGTTGAAATAGTCGATCGAGTCAAACTGACGCCGCTTCTCCTCGTTCCCCAGCAGCTCCCACGCTGCAGAGAGCAGCTTGAACTCCTCATCCTCCTGGTCCTCCTCGCCTTCGTCGTCGCGCTCTTCCTCGACTTTGGCAGCATCCGCTCTCTCCGCCTTGTCCGCCGCTTTCGTCCTATGCTTGGGCGACCGCTCGTTGACCACCTTCTTGTCAGGGTGCTTCTCAAGCACCAGCCGCCGGTAGCTCTTCCTCAACTCGTCCGCGCTCGCCCTCCACCTGCGGTCGTCGAGCTCAAGCAGCCCATACGGATCTACCTTTTCGAGTCCTTGTAATTTGTCCCCTAGCCTCTTGGTGTCCCAGTAATCCGACTTCTTCCCAATGGAGACAATCTCTCTCTCTCTATCGCTCTCGTCGGCCGCCGAGTCGGCCGCCGCCGTCTCCCGCTCGGCCGCTGCATCCAGCGCGATCAGTCGCTCGACGCACGACTTGTGCGGCACCTTCCAAGCCTCGCGTCGCTCCGTCCGCGCCGCTGGGGAGCCGTAGCATGTGGGCACGATGGGAGAGTCTGGGCGAGGTGGCGGGAGAGCGAGAAACGCCATCGCGAAGAAGGGAAAGGGTGAGGGCGAGAACGAGGGAGAAAGCAGGGGAGAGAGGGAAGGAGGGATGGAGGGGTAGGGGAGACAGGGAAGGAGAGAAGGAGGGAAGGGATGGGTAGGGTAGGGAGGGAGAGGGAGAGGGGGGGGGAAGAGAGAGGAGCCCAGCAGCAAGCAGGCTGGCGCGGCTAGGCGACCGGATGGGGCTGTGGGCGGGGGGAGGGGGAGGGGGGTTCCCTGGGCGACGGAGACGGAGTTGGGGGGACGGGGCGGGGGGGGGGAAGAGAGAGAGAGAGAGAGAGAGAGTGGGGGAGGGAGGGAGGGGGGTTAGGTGGGTTAGGTAAACGGGCGAGAGGAGGAGAGAGGAGGGGGCGGGAACAGAGGGCGCGGAGTGGATGTGAGGATGGGGGAGAGGGGAGAGAGGGAGGGGAGGGAGGGAGGGAGGGAGGGAGAGAGAAGAAGAAGGAGAAGAAGAAGAAGAAGAACGGGAAGGAGAAGGAGAAGGAGAAGAAGAGGAAGCGCCGTCGGGAGGGTGTGGATTCCCTCCCCTCTCTCCTCTTCCCCCCCCCCCCCCCCCCTCCCATCCTATCCCGCCTCTCTTCCTGCCTCCTCTCTCTCTCTCTCTCTCTGTCTCTCTTTCTCTCTCTCTCTCTCTCTCTCTCTCTCTGTCTCTCTCTCTCTCTCTTCTCTCTTCTCTCTCTCTCTCTCTCTCTCTCTCTCTCTCTCTCTCTCTCTCTCTCTCTCTCTCTCTCTCTCTCTCTTCTCTCTTCTCTCTCTCTCTCTCTCTCTCTCTCTCTCTCTCTCTCTTCTCTCTTCTCTCTCTCTCTCTCTCTCTCTCTCTCTCTCTCTCTCTCTCTCTCTCTCTCTCTCTCTCTCCCTCCCTCTCTCTCTAAGTGTAGTCCGCGCCACACGGATCTCTCTCGGCCTGTCCACCGTCCAGAGGTTGTACCACTCTACCCAGTTTTAAAAGAAAATCTCTCCACGGCGCCGTTCACGCAGTCTGCTACCCACCCCACGCACTCCTAGATGATGGGAAATACGTATTTACCGTATTTGGCCAGAGGCCAAATACATATGTATTTGGCTGTATTTGAAGCGTGTCTGACGGATCCGAGGTTACCACTGCCTCAGAGCATGGGAACAGAAGGGACGGAAGGGAAGCGGCGAGAGGCGCGGCGGAAGTTGGGGGGTGGCCAATGACGGGCTGGACCACCTCCTCAACAGAGAAAGGCGGGAGGACGGGCTTGGGCGAGGGCGAGCGCGACGACGGAGCGGACATAGCTGGGTGGATCGGGTTGGATAGGCTGAGGCTGAGGGCTTGGAGAGGTTTGGTATTGAGGTAGTGTTGAGAACGAGGGACGAGAACGGGAACGAGAACGAGAACGAGAGCGACGAACGAAGAACGTCAGACGACAGACGACTAAGGGCCGATGGACCGACGAGATGACACTACACTCACGTCAACACTCTCCACACTAACGTATCCTTATCACGGAACGCACAGGAACCCGCTGACAGATCGATGACGAATTGGAGTGGCCCACAAGGCCTGAGGGCAATGAGGAAGGGGCGAAGCCGGCGGCAGGCGCGGCGAGGGAGACCACTTCGGAGGTGCTGACGGGCTGAAGCCCGTCAGCAGAGGAAGGCGGGCAGGCGGGCTTGAGCGAGGGCGAGGACGGCGGCGAGAACGACATGGAACGAGCGGCGAGAGGCGAGGGCGAGTGAGAGGAGGGCTGTGAAGGCAGGGGCTGGCGAGGCGAGGCGAGTTTGTTGGGTACGAGTGTTACGAGAGCGAGAGCGACGAGAGCGAGAGCGACGACGGATGACGACTGACGACAGGACGACGGACAAAGACACCCAGGAAAACACCCCGACTCTCGCCCCACGACTTTCTCACATAACTCGACTGAAATCAAACCCAAACACTCCGATCAGACAACGACGGACGACGATCAAAGGGCGATCTGTCGGCGATCTTGTCTGGAACGGGAATCGCACCATAACGGAATCGAGGGGCAATCTTGCCGCACAGGATTCCAAGAGACTTACCAAATAAGACGAGAGAAGTGCGATATGCTTAAGGAGGAGGTACGAAGAGATCGCAAATTAAACCTGATTGCCCCCAGAAGCAGATAAAGAACCGCAGGGGAGATAGCAAATTAAACCTATCTGCGAGGCGCCTGGGAGGAAGAGAGGTGGGGAAACTTCCCTTCTCTTTCGAGAGGAAGAGAGAGGGCGCTCCACAACCCCCGATCCCATGCATCCAAGCGAAGCTTTTGACCGAGAACGAGAACGAGAGGATTATAACGATAAATACCGAACGACGAAGAGAAGAGCGAAGCCTAACGAGTGTCGATTCGCGAATGCGACACCCCCCTGCTAGGATCGAGCGTCCCGCGAGGAAAGAAGAGAACCTAACGGACATCGGAGAGCTCCAAGCAAGCCACGAGAAAGGCAGAAGAGCAATCCTGAACGAGACCGAATGAGCCAAGAGCGAAGAGCGAATAAATCCGAAGAGCGAATGAAACAATAAATCCGAATGGAGGGAGAGCCGCGCGCCAAACGCCGAACCAAGACGGAAGACGTGATGAGCGACGCACCGAGAAGTTACGAACAATCGAGGACCGATGAGAACGCAGAACGACGAGAATCGAGAATCGAGAGCGAGAAACGAAGAACGCGGAACGACGAGAATCGAGAATCGAGATCGAGAGCGAGAAACGAAGAACGATAAGAACGCGGAACGATGAGAATCGAGAATCGAGAGCGAGAAACGAAGAACGCGGAACGACGAGAATCGAGAATCGACGATGAATCGAAGAACGAACGACGAACGACGAACGACGAACTATAAGAATAGTGCGCGACGATCGAAGAGACAGGAAGTACCACACCCGTCCGGACGATAAAGTGTAGAATCGGCGGCCGGCGCTGCAGACCGCAGGACTCAACGCTGCAACCCATCCCCTTCTCTCTTTTACGAGAGTTTTACCTGGATGTTTGGGCGGTGTGGCGGCACCCAAGTTACAACGCGGCGTCTCCTGTTCTTCGATATATGAGTAGTCGAACAGCCAACGGCGAAAGACGGCGAGATAGTACGACGGGCTCGGCACGTCACGCGCGAGCTAAACGACGAGGTACGGGGGTCTCCTGACAGAGCGCAGCGAAAGGGGAGGGAGATCCATCCTCCGTGGTCGAAAGGGGGGCGAGCCATACCTCTCTTCCCGCGGGGGAAACTATTCGGCGGCCGCGGGGGGAAAATTCGGCGACCGCGGGGGGAACTGGAAAAGAATTCCCGTACGTTCCCGTACCCCGATCAAACGTAAACGACGGCGTTGATAGATATCGGAGGGGCGTGACAGTCGCGACCGTCAGAAGAACGCAGAGGGTGTATCGAGGAGAGAGACGAGGGATGGGTTTGTCCTCCTCCTTGATAGGCAGACACCAGAAACCGGAGGCGAGATCGAGCAAGCAGAGAAACAAAGAATCTCGAGAGCCTTGGCCTCGAGATAAACGATCGATCGCTTCGACGGTGAGCGGTAGAGGGCTGTCCGAGATACGAAGCTTCGAGTTCGTGTCCCGATAGTCGACGCAGAAGCGAACGGATCCATCTTTCTTACCGACGAGAACAACCCGCGAAGCCCATGGCGAATTGGACTTACGAATGATGCCCGCCGCCTCCATCTCAGCGACGTGCTTGTCGACGATGGCGCGGCCCTCGTCACCCATCTTGGACGGAGCGTGTCGATGGGCTGTAGCGCCGGGGAGGAGAGGCAGCTCGACCTCCATCACGTGCGTGTGCCGAGGGTTCTTCGGGTCGAGGGCGAACGCGTCGACATGCCGTGCCAGCAGGCAGCGTACGCGCTGCTTCTGGGACGGCGACAATTGCTTGTCGGGGTCAATGGTGATAGCGTCGAGGAGCGCGCGCTGTGCCTCGGTGAGCGAGGACTCGGGGTCGTCTCCATCACCGGCGGCTGTCGACCGCGCTTCGTGCAACTTGTACTCGATGTGAGCTGACGCCACCGGCGAGTACGCAGGAAGAGTTACCGGACGTGGCGCCAGGTTCCAGACGGTGACCAACACCTCCCCCTCCGGGGTGGGGGTTTCGACGCTGGTGGCGACCATCGGAGGAGAATCGAGGCCGTCATGGGGCGACACGCACCCCGCACACCACCTCGCCGACCGACGCGGTTCCCGCCGGGCAGTGCCTGGACACCTCCGCCGCCCGACCATCGGCGCAAATGCCGCGGAGATCCCGTTTGTACTAAAAAAAGGGGATCCTTTAAGTAGAACTTATACCGTCCACATGGGGGGCACTTGCGGAAAAAACAACCAAACCTGAGGTTGCACCCTCTGATAGGAACGAGCGACGACTCCTCTGCCCGTGGTGAGTCGGCGGAGATCACGGCGACAAGCGGTGCAGAGGAGAGACGAGGACGAGTGGAGACGAGGGACGGAACGCGACGATCGTCGACCATAAGGGTCAAGCGGCCATCACGCCCAGCTTCCGGCGACAGTTCGATGCAAGCGGCGTATGCTTCCAGGAAATCGTTTCTCAGGAGAAGCATAGGCGCGCCTTCGACAACGAGGAAACGGTGTCGGAATTCGACACCGGAGAGAGAGAAGACCAACGTGGCATAGCCGCGGGTACGGAGGGGGCAAGCAGGCGACAATGGAGGCGACAAAGGAGGCGAGGGCAACAAGGGCGAATGGACGAATGTAGAACCCTGCGACGGTGACTCGTGGCTAGCCTGCAAGGAGGGAACATAGAAACGCAAACAACTTCTAAAACAAAAAGGTCGATCGCGGATGCGACAGTGTCCTGGGTTGTAGGCCTCGAATGTATTTGAAAAGTATTTGGCCGGAGGCCAAATTGACGGATCCGAGGTTACCACTGCCTCAGATGGGAACAGAGGGGACGGAAGGGAAGCGGCGAGAGGCGCGGCGGAAGTTGGGGGGTGGCCAATGACGGGCTGGACCACCTCCTCAGCAGAGAAAGGCGGGAGGACGGGCTTTGGCGAGGGCGAGCGCGACGACGGAGCGGACATGGCTGGGAGGGTCGGGAACGAGCCTCAGCCGGAGATCATAAACCCCAGCCGGAGACCATAAACAGCTACATTGTCATTGCCAAAGTTGCATTTGTCAATGCGATTGTTAATTGTCTAGGAACAAGTAATGGCACACACACTTACTCTCATAAACATAGGGGATAGGCTACTACAGCTGCTTGGCGCCCCACAGTTTGGCCACCGTGACGTCAGCCAACGTGGCGAGGCCGACTTGCGACTTGCAGCTCACCTTCGCCGGCATAGGTCAGACGGATCCAGAATAGCGCGCCCTCCTTGCCAATGTGGTCCTGCACATATGTCTCGCCCGCCTCCCTCAGCTTGGCCAAGGCTGCGTCGTTACCTTGAGGCACAGGAGGAAGGCGAGAACAGACCACTAGGGGCCGGTGCACCCCCGCCCTACCCAACCCCCCCCACAACCATGGCCCCTAGGTAGAGCACGAGGGGAGATGCCGCAAAAGGCGGGAAGTGAGGGAAAGGAAGGGAAGAGGGCGTGGCTACGATAGTCAGCTGCATAGCCGCGCGCGAGGTGAGAATATTAAAAGGAATTTTTTTAGAAACGCAAACAACTTCTAAAACAAAAAGGTCGATCGCGGATGCGACACCCCCTTGCTAGAATCGAGCTTCCATGCGAGAGAGCAATGAGCGAAACAAAACCACGCAAGGGAGGAGCAAAGACAAAGACGAAACAGCTAAACGAAAGGGCAGCCCCACCCGTCCGGACGGTAAGGTGAAGAATCGGCGGTCGGCCTCGCCATAGGTGACTCCAAATTCGTGCGGGACTCCCGAGAGCACCGTTTGAAGTTTGTCGCCGTAGGCGGCCTTGAATTGATTGTGTGCATCGTCGTCGACGTAGCTAGAAAATCCAAGGGCCTTTTCGGCCCTTATCCATCCCGTCTGGCGTGGCATCTAGGCCTTCCAGCCTAGAGAGTAGGAATTTCATGAATGTTGCTACATCCTCACTTTTAATGTCCTTTTTGTCCTGAGCCAGCTGGCCTAGCTGAATGAAAAAAGGGGTGTCCTCGGGTTCTTCTTCCTCCTCTGGTGGAGGGGAGGCGAATGAGGTGTTGTTGTTGGGAGTCGGCATCGGGTCCGACTGTGGGTCGGCCCGCTTGCGCGACTGTGGCTGTGTGTGGCTGTTGGGCTGGTGGCTGCTGAGCTTGCTTGTGTGGCTCTTTCCCCTTGTGTCCATGCGCGGCTTGCGCATACGATTTGGGTGTAGGATTTGGTTGTTGGTTGGAGGGAGCAAAAGCTCCAAGAATTGTTTGTTGTGTAGCATGTGCCCGCCCCCGAGGGGTGCACAGATGGTAGGAGTTACCGCCAGCAGAGCTGCCACACCCCATGGGGAGTCCTTGAGTGGGTGGCTGCACGGCGGCGCTGGTGGTCTGAGCCTGGCTCTGGTTGTGCTGGTCTGCAGGGAACAGGGCTTTGCCTGTTCCCTGCTTCCCTGCTTCTGTGGCTGCCTGGGAGGCGAGGATGGCGGCGCCATCTCGACGTCGGGGCGTCGTGGCGGCGGGGGGCTGGGAGAGGGGAGCGGTCGGCGCGCGCTCCATCGCTTAAACTATAACGATAGTTTTTGAGGGGCTTAATAAGGAAGTAGTTCGCGTCGTCGTCGTAGCCTGGGGTCTCCTGGCTCCTGGAGGAGTCGGTCCGGGAGATGAGTCTACCATGTACCATGGGTTCAAAAAGTCACATGTGCTGCGCGATGGTTTTGTTCTTTGTTTAACAGTGTACAAGAGCCATCCGTTTGGAGCGCGGGGGGGACGGGGGGAGCGAAAAAGAGAGGGAATGGTTGCCGCGAAACTCGCGGTCGCGCGCGAGAGGGGGGAGTCGGAGAGAGAGAGAGAGAGAGAGAGAGAGAGAGGGAGGGAGGAGTTTCCCGCTCGCACGAGGCCGCGGCCTCTCTTCTCGTGACGAGGGGGTTTTATTCACTACTCGTGGGTCTCTCCCGCGGACACCCACCGCACTCCACCCGCTCCTTCCCTCTTCCCTCTTCTCTCTCCGCCTGCCTCTCCACCACCCTCCCTTCCCTCTTCTCCTCTCCTCCCCTCCGCCCCCCCCCCCCCCCCCCCCCCCCTTTGCTTCACTGGGGGGCCCCATGGAGGGCCTCCGAAGCCTTCTCCGCTCCGCGTGGGCCGCCGTCCCTTTGGTAGCCGCACCACCGCTCGAACCCACCCACGCTCGAGCTTCCTCGAGCCCTGGCAGCGCCCAAGCGCATCGCCTTCGGCCGCACACGGCTTCCTCCTCCTCCTCCTCCTCCCTTTTCTCTTCCTCCGCCTCTTCCTCTTCGTCCTCTTCTTCCTCCTCCTCTTCCCCTCTGTCTCTCTCACAGCCGCTGCCACGAAGAGAGGAAGGGAGCGCGCGCGATACTCAGGCCATCGCAACGAGGCCGCCGCAGCCGCAGTTCTGCGTCTCGCTGCGCGCGTCGACCAAGCTACCGTCCGCCAGCCACGGACGCACGCCTGTTCTCGCTTCCATTACGGCGGCCGAGCCATCGACTAGTGGACGAGGAGAGGCGAGCGAGACGCCGGAAGGCAATGGTCGACCCTCCGACTATCCTTCTCCACCAGAGCCGCGGGTTCTCTTTTCGGCCGGAGCTGGGCAGCATAAGGCCCCGGAGGACAAGCATGAGGCGCTTGCGCCGCGCTCGCCCACGCGAGTACAGAGGAAGACATCTGCGAAACAGATGGCCACTCGGGGGGCTAAACTCCGTAAGGAGAGTGTCTCCTCCGCGCCATCTCCCGCTAGCCGCGTTCTACCTTGCGACAGAAAACCTGAGGCGAGCCCTCCAGTCAAGCGGAAGAAGCGCGCAACAGCCAAGCCAGATGATCGTGCGCCCGTGGTGTCCGATAATATCGACTCTACTGCCGGCAACCCCCGTCTTGGCGGGTCGGCTTTGCAGATAGTTGTCTCGGCGTCACGAGACGCCAAAGACCAGACGTATTACTGGGCACGAGACTCCGTGAGTGCAGGGCCGGCGCCGGCTGGTGCGGCTGCGGAGAGTGTGCACCCAACCGGTGCTTTCTCCGTCGGTCAGGGCCGCTCCATGAGAGTAACATCTAGGCCCACGCCGACGTCGGCAGCCGGTGGTCTCGATCCTTACCATGTGGATACCCCCGTGGGAGACCATCACGTCCTCACCGACATCTTGTACGGAGATTGTTCGCCAGCCAAGCAGGCCACGCTCCAGTTTTGCTCGGAGGCGGCCAAGAAGGATGAGCCTCATCGACTGACCATTCCCACCGAACAGTCTGAAAGCCGCGCGTCCGCGGACATCCTAGGCGACGGGATCTCACGAGCCGAAAGGCCCCCTGGCCATCTGCAAAATGCGAGGTTAGCCCCTCACGATGGATATTATGGAATAGCAAATCACCCGCCGACTGCACAACTCGATTCAGCACCTCTTCATTGCACGGCGATGGGGCATGCTGCGACTTCGTTTATGCCAGTTCCGTTGGCACTCGCGTTGCAGGGCAAGATCACGTCCCCCACCACTTCGGCCAAGGTGGAGGCTGCGCCGCCCGAGGGGTGCGGGAACATAACCACAGGAGATAGCTCTTTGGCTGTTCCGGCTCGAGTCATGCGTGCCCTTGCCTCTCGTGGGAAGCGCAATGTGCTAGTGACGGGCGTGCACTCCGGTCCAATGGACACCTGCATCAATGTAATGACGGATGTTGCAGGCCGCCGGCGGCCGTCGAGCGTCGCAAGCTGCTGCAAGGCCGCCTCCGGTCGAGCAAGGCCCTCGCGCGGCATGCTGGCAGCGGAAGATGCCCGTGGCATGGCGACTGCTGCGGCGATCGCAGCGGCCGCAGAGCCTCCCGTCGCGCCTGCGACAAGGTCACGTCTTGCCCTCGACGGCCTGATGTTGGAGGCGGATATGTTTGCGGCGACATCGACCCTGCAGTCCATTGAGCAGCAGCAAGCTACGGAAGTCGGCGAGGAGACCACGCCTTTTCATGCTGGAGGCAGGGTAGAGACGGTAGGGTCCGACGTCAGCGTAGAATGCCCCTCACCCCTCCTAGGCATGGAAAGCAGCACTTCCGAAGCGCAGAGTGGCCTTGTGTGGACGCCACCATGTGATGACGAGGGTTCAATTCGTGAAACAAGCTCATCCTTTGCGCTGAGTATGGATGCCGACCCCAGACACAAGAGGATGGAGCCGCAGTTAAAAGCTTTAGCAGTGAGCCACATTACGGAGACTAGTCCAGACGATGAGCGACCAAAAGGTACACTTATCATGGAGTGCGCCCAGGGACCAACGGAAACGGCGTTGATTGCGCCGCACTTGCGACCTCTCCTTAATACACAAGCGGCTCAGAAGGACTACGTTTCGGAGGAAGTGCCATGGAGAGGCGAAAGCCCAACCTCATCTAGTATGACCGCCGCGCACGACATTCTGATGCTGAACAAGAGTCCTGATAACGGTTGTGATGGCGGTAGAATGCGGCGAGCCGCCGAGTCGTCAGCCCATGTGAGTCAGATTACAGAGGCCGCCGCTCAGGCCCTTGAGCGAGAGCTCCCTCGCCCTATGCTTCCGAGCCCTGTACGCCGTGCGCTCGTCCGTCGCGGCCAGGCACGTAAGCGCAAGGGACCTGGCGTTGCTCCGCTCTCACAAGTCCTTCAGGCCTGCGCAAATCCTGGCCGTCCTCGAGCTCATATGCGGCTCTCATCTCGCGGGCGTCTCGCCATAGATAACGTTGCTGCGCTTTTGACACCTAGCCAGGCTAGTGTACACAATCTTCCGGACGATCGGCACGAGGCTGAGACGGACGAGTCGAAGCGGGAGAAGACTTCAGGGTGGGCAAGGGGCGACCACCGGGCGGTGCCGGCCCACGGCAAGGGGCTCGCATCAAGTTCACATGTCGGCAGCAATGCTGCGCGTGGCTCGATGAGTGATTGCGACGATGAGGCCTCGATGCACAGGCACCATCTCGAGAAAAATACGGCTGCGGCGATGAGGGATTTCAATGCCTTAGGGAACAGCTCCCTCTTTGTGGACGAGACGCCCTCGCACGGCGCTTACATCCGAGAGGAGCGCAAAGTGACAGCGAGCGGCTCTCAACTTGGTGAGGTGAACACATTTGTGTTGCCCTCGAGCCAAACCTCATTCCACGACACCCCTGCCGCTCCGTGTGCAAGTGTTAGCGACACATTGGTCGATGTGCTACGCGCAACTGAGTCGGATACAATCACCTTGAAGGCTGTTGGCCCAGCGGATGCAGATGATAAGTCCAACCCCACGTTCATGTCTCCACAACAGCGCTCGTCTCCACCAAAAGTCAGCGCTTTGTTCGATACTACTCCGCAAAGCTCTTCCAACGGGACGCCGCCCAAAGAAGATGAGGACAATGCGAGCCGTTCCATGGCGCACCTGTGCTCGCCCAATGGCTCTGCGTTCCTGCCAAAGCGCGAGCCCGTGTGTTCGCACTCGTCACCCACGTCCTCGAAGGCTTTGCCTCGCGACCCGAGCTGGCACTCACCGCCAGAGCTGGCACAAAATTCGTCGCAGGAGTCGTTCAAGGACTCACCCCCGCTGCCTCGGCAAGAACCTGATGGTGCATCCTTGTGCACGGCTCCCGAACCGGCCGCGATTAAGTTGCGACAGAAGCGAAAGCGAAGTGTTCGGTGGGCGAGCGATGAGTGTCTATGTAGCGTCCGATACTATGTTCCACAGACACCGGAGCCACCCAAGTCAGTCCACACCACCCACGCCGACGAGAAGCAAAAGCTCGACAGAATGGACGACGTCTGGCCTCAAAGGAGGCGGCGGCGTGGTAGCGATACGTGCGACGGCAACGGTGTGCACGAAGACGGCGACGGCGTCCGCGAACACAGAGGGCGAGGCGTCCACGCCATGACCTTGCCGCAGCTACGCCGGGGCGAGGAATTGCAACGCCGCTCGGCCTCTATTCAACAGGAATCTGCAGCTAGTGGAGTTTCTCCGCCGCCGAGCGCTATCACTCGCCTGGCGTCAAGCGGCAGAATAAGCTCTTTCGGTGGTGACCTATCGCCACATCACCAGGTATCTTCCCTTCAACTTCAAACTGCTATGGAGGTACAATGGAAGAACCGAGGCGCTGCGCCTCGCAGAAAGCCCCGTGCTCAACTGCCGCAGCTTGTTGCCACCACGAGGCTCCGTGGTGCACCAATGCGCCTTGCGCCCATCCTCGCGTCGTCCTTTGCCGGCGGGAGAACTTTGGCCTGCGAGCGAGAGAGCCGCGGGAGGCGTATGGTGAATGGCCAAAAGTGAGTCGATGGGAAATGATACCACCCTTGATGATTCGGAGACGGGCCACCAACTAATTCTCGCAGCGTGCGCCGGCCGCGAGAGACATTTTCGTCTGTTCTTTTTGCCTCGCCGCTCCCGTCGTCTGCTTGATGAAAAGACGGAGGGAGACAAGGAGCGAGGTACACACAATATACAGTATAACTATTGTACTATACGAGCTCCGTCCCCAAAATCCATGTCAAAAAGCAGCGTGAGTATTGGGTGGAACGGTGCCACTGTTCGGCTCAATTTGGGGCAAGTAGAAAGACGACACAAGAGCAGTTGCACGGTGGAGTGAGCTCATGATAATATTCTTATTGAGAATTAATACCGCTATAATGCCATATGCAGGCGTGCAACCGCAGAACCCCATGAGGTGTGAGGTGCTCCAGTAGCGAGTAGGTCGACGCTTGGACTGCAATCACTATCAACCCCCCCCCCCCCTGTTTTCCCTTGATGCTTGATGAAAAAAATCTTATAAAACTAACCGCTACTTGCATGGCGCGAGGCAGATTGCTGGTACGACTCCTAACTACCCCGCCCTTCCTAACACCACCCCTGTCTCCTTCCCCCGTCCCCTCCTCTGGAGAACTGGGGGAGGGGAGGCCGCGCGCGCTGCTTCGGCCAGAGGCGTGGGATTGGGGGGGATAAGAGTAGATGATGTTGCTGTTCGCATATTCGTCCCTCCCTCTGGGATCGAGTGGTCAATAGGGAGTGTCGTCTTTGTGTAGGTGGGTTATGTTATGTTTCTGATGCCTAGGTCCGACGCTACTTGTGACAGGGCGGTCGAAATCTCTAGGTTGAATTCCTTGTCGACGGTGTACAGGGGGGTGATCATTTTACGCAGGTGTTTGTTGCTCGGAGGGTGTAGGCCTAATCGTTCCCTTTGAACCTTCAGGCGCTGGAAGAAACCTACTTTCGCTTTGACAAGCAAGTGGTATCTCGAGAAGATGGCTTTTAGGATGGCCTTTGCCGATCTTGCTTCGGCGTTCCCGTAATGGACGTTATAGAAGTCCGTTAGGATATATCTCCATGCAAGGATGCCTAGGTATCCTGATGAAGGGTGAGGTCTGTCTACTTGATAGCAGAATAGACGTTGCGCTATCTGGTATCGTGCGAGTGAATGAGTGTTCAAGAGTCTCTCTATGTACGAGAAGACCGGGTCGGTCGCACTGCAGTGCGCTAAGTGTGTAGACGACTCCGGAGCCGCTCCGCAAAAACGGCAAGTGGGATCTCCGACGAACCTATTCGCCGTGGCGATCCTCCTATGTAATATGTGTTTAAAATGAAGGTACGAGTCTCGAGGTGTGAGAAAGTTATATTTGTACAAGTGAGATATTTGATTCCATTTTTCCTTCAAAACTGGGACCCAAAGCCCAAGTCAGCCGCCTCCCACCCAAAGCCCAAGTCAGCCGCTTCGCACCCAAAGCCCAAGTCAGCCGCCTCCCACCCAACCGCCTCCTACCCAAAGCTCAAGTCAGCCGCCTCCCACTCAAAGCCAAAGTCAGCCGCCTCCTACCCAACCGCCTCCTACCCACAGCCCAAGTCAACCGCCTCCCACCCGAAGCCCAAGTCAGCCGCTTCGCACCCAAAGCCAAAGTCAGCCGCTTCCCACCCAAAGCCCAAGTCAGCCGCTTCGCACCCAAAGCCCAAGTCAGCCGCCTCCCACCCAAAGCCCAAGTCAGCCGCTTCGCACCCAAAGCCCAAGTCAGCCGCCTCCCACCCAACCGCCTCCTACCCAAAGCTCAAGTCAGCCGCCTCCTACCCAACCGCCTCCTACCCACAGCCCAAGTCAACCACCTGCAGCGACTCGTGCGAGCCAAAACCGCCCTCGCCAACGCAGGCAACTTTGTCATCCTGGCACAGGCACAGCACCAAAGCAAGGCGATCCCATCGCTCCTCGTCTTTCAACCAGACAGCAAACAACAACACATCCTTAAGATCTGCCTCTGGGACCAAAAACTCTCCGCTTCACAACGCGGGGGGTGCATTGCTCAGGCACAGATCTGGTATGCTCGCGTATTCAACACCACATTCGTCCTGACAACGGAAGTGTAACGACAGGTAAACCTAAAAATTGTGCGGGCTTGGTAAGAAAACAATGGGCAACTCCGCGGGGCGCATCGACAATAGCGGCTTCGGACCCGGAAAGTATGACGTCGATAAACAAGACCCCAAGCATGCAAAGGTGGCGGCGGGATGCAAAATGACCATCTTCTCCGAGGCTGGCTTGAAAGGCGAAAGCGTGACCATCGATGGCCCGCCAGTGATCAACGAGCAGGCCGCCACTCCGTCCTCCAATCAACGAGCCAAGCCCGCCCATCAACAATGGGAAAACGTCGACCTACAGGATATCGGGTGGACTCACCCAGTGCGCTCCTTGCACATCGAGTGTCATCCCGACTCAGCAATTAATCAACAAAATGACGAATTCAACTCGGCTATCGTCAAAGTATTCGCCAAAGGGGTCGCACTCGTTGCAGGCATCGTGGTCGGAGGCATAGTGCTTGCCATCTGTTTGATTCTTCTCTTGTTGAAATTCTTCTTCAAGCGACCCACCGAAAACAATCCAAAGTGAAAGGTGCACCACCGCCCCATCCTTGAAAGTGTAGGTGATCCTGCAATTTCGTACTTTAAAGAGGGGGTCGAACTCATACCACATATACGGGGGGGGGGGGGGGGGTTGCTGAGAAAACAACCAAACCTGAGGTTGCACCCTCTTACTTTCACTTGCCGAGGATTTCCCAGGGACAGTTTGTATGGAATTTTCTTTTGGGGGTGCGCGGGCTTAGTGTTGGGGGGCTACAAGCCGGGGTGTACTGCGTGTGCTCCCCATGTGCTGTGCAGGTTGCCGCTGTGGACGGGTGTGGCTGCCTAGAGGGCCTCTATAGAGGGCTTGGAAAATCAATAACCGTAGATTGATTTTCAAGCTTCACATTCAGCAAGCTTCAACGACCCCGACGTAGTAAAGGACTCGTGCAGAGGCCTCCACGCTCACCCAACGACGTCAACACCTGCCGAGGAGCATGAGCAAGTGTAGAGCGATTGACCGAGCCGCCTCGCCCCCTGCCGAGGAGTCGAGGCTCGTGATACGCGATACGCCTTCCCCAATTATTGTGATCATCAAGAAAGGCGTACCCGTGCGATATCATTGATTTTGAGAAGATTACGACGTAACGCGAGCGAAAGAGAGTACCACTCCCCACGGAAGTCGACTTGCGCTCTCAATCCATCGCATTGTACCGCATTTACATTTGCCAAGTACGAACATTCTAAGGTAAAAAATGGACTCTAAATCCGTAGAGAAAGGGGCGCAGACGTTCTAATGCCGGTCGGTGGCTCAGTCCCAGATCCTCGGCCGCCTCCCACGTCCTACGAAGAGGTGACCAAGCGATAGGGATGGAAGACTCTCTTGCTATTGCGTTCTCAGCTCCTATAAACCCGCAAAAATCTCGATGAGAGGGAAGGAACAAGCGGGAAAACGCTCCTTTACACTTCGCGGCGAACTCGAGGCTCTTCCAATGTTATTGGTACGGTTGAAAAAACGTTCCTTTGCACTTCGCGACGAACTCGAGGCCCTTCTAGTGTCATTGGTACGGTTGAAAAACGCTCCTCTACACTTCGCGGCGAATTCGAGGCCCTTCCAATGTTATTGGTACGGTTGAAAGCCTTTGCAATAATGGCAATCACTCGAGCTAGAGGACGTGAATGTTCTGTCAAGTAAGCGCAAAGCCAACAAATTGCAATCCAAAAAGGAGGTCGGAGCGATTGCCATCACAGGCGCAGAGTGATTGCCATCACAGGCGGAGAGCGGCTGCCAGAGGGGAAGGCTTATTATTGCTGCAGCCACAGCTAGATCTCCCTGGGGAGGTTAGGCCTCCTTCACACACCCATCTTGGCGAGGATGGCGGCAGGGGCGTCATCTGACTTCCAAAGAGGCTGCTCTCCTCTTCTGCCTCGATCCCAGGCAATGCAGCCAACCTGAGCTCTGGCAGCAATTGCACGTGCTTCTTCCACTTCCTCGGAGGCCCTGGTCCTAGGCCGGGCGTGTAGAAGTGGCTTGGAGATGGCAGCCTGCTGAAGGCGCTAACAGCCTTGGCCTTGGCGGTGGCACTCCGCAACTTGCAAAGCGCAGGTGCCGTTGCGGCACGGAGAGAGCGAGAAGACAACTCAAGGTCGCTCGCTGTGCACATGTTATCACCTGCCGACTTGTTGATGCAGTACTGCACCTCGCGACAGAGCTCGCGAAACGTGACTCTTGAGAAGCAGCTCACATTGATGGTTGCAGACCCCGAGTCATACTCGGTCATAAACGTTTGCAATCGGTATATGTTGCAACCCAACGCGATCGACTGCGCGGTATTAGCTTGCGCCGCCGCGGTGCCTCTTGGGGTGCAGGGAACCGCCCGTGGGCTAGGGCGTTGCGAGCACCCGATTCCTTTAGATGAAGGTGCGATGCCTAGCTCCTCAAGAGCTTGAAAGACATCGAAAATTGTGATGTATCCAGTGTCGCAAGGGTCCTTCACTTCGAAATATTCGCGCAGCCGCCGGATAAGGGGTACGGGCGCACTCCGAATCGAAGACGCGTGAATGAGATTGCCTCGCGCCAAAATCCACGACCGCAATGAGCCAGGTGTTGCTGCGGCGCCGCGAATCGGTGGTGACTTGGCTAAAGCATCATGGTGGGGGAGCTCATCCATTGAGTTGTGGGGTGAACTGCGGCGTGAGGCTGGCTTAGGCAATGCGGCGCAGTCGAGGGTATACCTAAGCGGCGAGGAAAGAGGGAGCAAGTGTGCCACCGAGGCCGCCACAAAGTGGGCGGAGTCGGCGGGATAGAAATTCTGAAGATCGAAAGAGTGGCAGCCCGACTCGACAAGGCATGTTGTAAGCCCGGCGCGCACGCCCGCACGGATGTCCGTGTCGAAGCGGTCGCCTACGATGAGAATGTCGCGCAGCTCGCCGTCAAAGCCTTGCTCACGCAGCATCTCCACGGCGCGGCCTACCATATATTTTCCACCCTCCTCGACGCCTCCCCCTTTCCCGCAGATGTGAAGGCGGCTGCGTCCCAGCGGGTACATCAACTTGCGGAACATGGCAGAGAACATTCCTGGGCCCGGGAGCGGAAAGCCCTCCCTGGTTGGATTGAAGGAGTCCTCTGCGGTACATACGAACTCTGCGCCATGCGAGAGCAGGTACGACATGTGCTTGATGGTTTCGAAGGACCAGTCGTCATGCCCATTCTTGCCTATGGTTGGGTCGAGTGTCGAGCAGATTTGGCCGTCAGTGAAGAGAACAACAAAGACGCACTGGCGATCCAGGTGCGCCGAAGCAACCGCCGCCCACTCGGCAGTTTCCTCTTCTGTGAGCGCTGTGCGAATCTGCCACGAGTCGATTAGCAGCATGCGGTCTTGTGCCGCCACGGTGCCGCCCTCGGCGGCGCATGCGAAGAGAAGCTCCATCCACCACACTTGCTGTAATGCAATAGAGTTCGCACGAGGTTCGGCGGCTCCAGCCAATACAAACACGCGCCCGCCAGGTGGTATGTGGTCCAGAAGATAGGCGCACTGCGCCTGTGCGGCAGTATAGATGTTACTGAGCGGTACGCGCCCCGTCCCTTGCATGAGACCTCTAGCCTCAAGCTTGGTCTGAACACCCTCTGGTCCCTTGGAGCCCGTATTGGAAAGGAACACAAAGGGTATCTGATTGTGCAGCAAGTAGGCATAGAAGGCATCAGCGCCGGGAATTAGCCCAGTGGGCGTGTACATCGTTCCATCCAGGTCGATGAGCAGCGCTTTCACCTCGCGCAGGAGGCAGCTAACAGTAGGCTCAGACGGCTTGCAAACAATATCGTGGACGTCCACCTGCAGTTCGGAAAACGCCCTTCTCAGAGGCCTCCTGCTGCCATGGTCCACAACGCTCAATGCCGTCAACTTAGGGATTCGGGTGGTCTGAAGATTCGAGGGCTCCGCGGCGGAACGCCCGCTGGACGTCAAAGTCTCGAGAATGAGCGGCTCGCTGGGCGTCGATACCTCCTTGTCTGTCGGATCTGCATCACTGGAGCCGAGCGACGTAGGGGTGGAAATCGACTGTTGTCCGCAGGGCGTCTCGAAGACGTGTGTGTGGCGCATCGACCATCCCTTAGCCACGGAGTCATTCGTCTGAGTGTTGTCCCCCGTCCTTTTCAGCTTTGCCAGGTTCTTCTTCGAGCCTCTCCCATGCGAGATTCGCACGCTCGGTGGACTTGGCGTCCAAAGCCCCGCGCCAGTCATGAGAGCCAAGACCTGTGAGGCGGCGGACTCAGCGGCGGAATGCCACTCGGCGGGGGACATGGTGCCCGACGCTTCGAGGACCGACTGAGCGTGAGAGAGAATGTCGATGGCGGTGCGAAGATGCCCGAGCGCATTAGCGTGTTGCTCTTCCTCGTCTTCCATCGACGACGACCCACGGCCCCCCAACACCTCGAAAGGGAGGGAAAGAGAAGGGGGGGGGGGGGGGGGGGGGGAGAGAGAGAGAGAGAGAGAGAGAGAGAGAGAGAGAGAGAGAGGGGGGGGGGGGGGGGGGGGGGGGGGGGGGGGGGGGGGGAGAGAGAGAGAGAGAGAGAGAGAGAGAGAGAGAGAGAGAGACGCTCTTCTTTGACCGCGGACGGCGGCCGAAACAATTCTGTGGATATAATTTCTCCTCGCACGCGGATCTTGAGGAGAGAGCGAAAGCAACGAGACGGCGGCGGGGAGCAATGGGCGAGAGATTAGATCTGACGAGAGAGAGAGAGAGAGAATCGGTTGCACTTCTCTCTCGCGGTGCGATCCTTCGGCCCCAGAACCGAAAGGGAAGAGAAGAGAAACGAGGAGAGAGAGCGAGGAGGACGCAACAAAGACAAGAACGACAATGGGAGGAAGAAGTTAGATGCGCGCCGCCGAAGGGAGGGAGAGAGGGGGAGGGGGGAAGGGAGGGGAGGGGAGGTGGGGGGAGAGAGAGAAGAGACCAGAGAGAAGAGAGAGAAGAGAAGAGAGGAGAGAGGGAGAGAGAGAATGTGCTGCCAGGAGGAAGGGAGGGGGGAGGGGGGAGGGGAGATGGAGAAGAGAGAAGAGAGAAGAGAGAAGAGAGGGAGAATCTGCTGCCCCCGCCGCCCCCCCCCCCCGCCCGCCCCCAACCTCCTCCCCGCCTTCGACGGAGAGAGTTCGGCAATAACAGTCGGTCCCACAGACCTCTTTCTCTCCCCCTTCCCCCTTCTCCTTCTCGAATCGACCTCTCTCCCTCTCTCTCTCTCTTCTCTCTCTCTCTCTCTCTTCTCTCTCTCTCTCTCTCTTCTCTCTCTCTCTCTTCTCTCTCGCTCTCTCTCCCCCCTCTCTCTCTTCTCTCTCCTTCCCCGTTTGCCAACGCCCGGCCGCGTCCTCCTCCCAACCTTCCTTGCGGGCGGCTTCTCTCTCTCTCTCTCGCCTTCTCCAACTCCCCCCCGCCCCCACTCCCAAGAGAGGACTGGGGACGACCACATCCTGCTAGATCTCGGCCGCATTCCCATTAGGCACGAAACCGTCGCATCGAGATCGAGACGAGATGGAGCCGTGGCCGCTTCCCCCGCTCCCCTCTTTCCCATTAGGCACGAAACCGTCGCATCGAGATCGGGACGAGATGGAGCCGTGGCCGCTTCCCCCGCTCCCCTCTTTCCAATTAGGCACGAAACCGTCGAATCGAGATCGGGACGAGATGGAGCCGTGGCCGCTTCGCCCCTCCCCCGCCCCTTCCTTTCCTTCCCTATCCGAATCGATCTGGGCCTAAGCCACACTCACTAAGCTGCTGCTGGCTCTAGCCTAGAGGGGGGGCGAGTGCAGCGAGGCCCGCCGCCCTGGGGCGGTCCCAGCGTTAGAGCTTTTCTTGTTGTGCGAACATAACCGTAGTGCTGTGGTCCGTAGCCTTCATCGGCAACGGAGCCCCTCCCCCGCGATGGGGGTGTGCGCGGTTGGCGCATGGCTCGTCCGGTGTATGTGGCTAGGGATGCTAGCCAACAAGATGCTCTACAAGACTACAATTCTAAACGTGCTGGTACCCCCGCCGAGAGACCACTTCAATGTCTACATCACTAGCGCGTTTGACGACGCTCAAGGGTGCAATAACATCACAACGAAAGGCGGCTTGCGGCTTGCCTTTATTTGGTCTCCTTTCCCTCCGGTTTCTTCCCCTCCCGCGGGGAGTCTCGGAGTCTCACCCTACACCCTACCATGAGCCATGAGCCCCCCCGCGAGCACCCCGAAGGAGAGGCTCGGCAGCACCACTTACGCGACGAGAACGGCGAACGATCCCTACATGTGAAAGACAGAGACGAGGCCGTTACAGTCACCGCTCACCGCTCACCAAATGGATGCCGCTACCAGCACCATAGACCATAGTGCGGCATGCCGCCCTCACAGCCACGCCAATCGTGCCCGCTGCCCCCGCACACCGCGTCGATCTCGGCCGCTTCCCCTATGCGTCTGCACCACCGCTTCTCCCTTCTCCCTGCTCCCTACATGGGAGATGCGGCCCACGAGTCCCCGAGATACATACGGTAGACACAAGGAAGCCGAGATACAGCCGTGTCTACTAGACACGGCTGTATCTCGGCTTCCTTCTAGATACAGTAGATACGGGATAGGGGGCACGGGCGCCAGTCGGCGCCCCAGATACGGTAGATACGGCTGTATCTGACCCGTTCCCCAGATACGGTATCCTGTATCTCCCAAGTCCCAAGTAGGCCCTGCTCCCTGCCGCCCTTCTTGCCGACAATCTACCAATCTACCAATACAATCTACCAATAGGTCCTTCTAAGGCGGCGGACGGGGCGATGGGCTCGCCGCCGTCGGTGCGCTGCGCGACGTACAGAGTGACATGCATTCCCGGAGTCTCCCCGGCTCGAGGCGTGCTCTCGCTCGTGGTGGCAGCGGAGTCAGCAGCACGCACGCACACTCCACACCACTGCGCCAGAGCGCCGCCGCTGCTCTCGGCGTCCCTCGGAGAAGAAGAATGCCACCGAGCTGAAGCTTCCTTCGTCTCACAATGTTCTCACCTCCCGCTCTTGCCGCCCAATCGGACGGCGATAAGAGCGGTGGGACGGCTGTCTGAGCCGGCAGACTCCTCTACAGCCGACGTCCTCCTCGCAACCACCGACCACCCCGGCCATGGTCTCTTTGCCATCGTCGAGAGAGTCATCAACCAGATCTTGCTCGCGAGGAGGATCGGTGCGCCAGCCCCACGCTCTGCGCGAGTGGAGGGAGGCAGCGACGACGTCGAGTCGCTTAGCGTCGCGGTGGTGGTGTGAGGGCTGCTCGCGAAGCTACTTGGCGCCTGAACCGCGGCTTCTTCCTACACGGAGATCCTTTGCGATCTTGCTGATTGTGGCCCGGTGGCTCGCGTGATAGGCGCTGTGCCTTACGTCTTCATCGGTCCCCTCGTCTTCACGACGCCCAGCTGTGGGCGTGCCTTGCAGCCGTACTACGACGAACGGCTGGGACCAAACGTTTGGGACTACTACTTTCGGCAGCCGAGCGCATACCAGCTGGGTAGCCCGTTGGCCGAGGGACGGCTCGTGCGGTCCGTGCAGGTGCACCCCTCAGCACCTACTGGGCTGTGACGTGCCCTCTCCGGGCAACCGGTCCGAAGGCGAGGGCTCATCCACGGCCTATGCCGCGGCGCGTAGGTAGTTTCACCCGAGACGTTGTATCATCAACCGAATCACCTCAAGTCGCAGAATGCCAGTGTCTTCACGCAGAGCTACGGGCCCACAACACACTACGACGAGAAGCGGATGTGTGTTGCGCATCCCCGCCTTGAAAGCGCAATCGGGAAAGGGGATGGTGCCCGTGCAGCCTGGTCCTGGTCCGTGGGGGAGTGTTGCACTTGTCGGAGATGTGCAACGTGCAATGTCGCCAGTCTCAGCAATCGGCGCTCGTTGTAACTTGCAGGCAATTTTACCGTGCTGCGGCAAGCTCGGTCGTAGCCAATGGCACCCTAGTCGCCCCCCACATTGCCCATCGAGCGATGCGCATATTTGCGCCGTGGCGCGAGGCTAGTGGGCACATTCTAGGGATGCACGTGCGTGGCACAGACAAAGTTGTCAACCGGAAGGTTCCACCTGAAGCGTACTTCCCTTTTGCTGACGCCTGGGTGCGCTGCGTTGCATAGTGGGCGGGTGAGAGTTGGATGTGCGCACAGCCACACGCCCTCTTGGCCTTGGTTCTTCCCCTGCCGGACCGGGCATCCTACGCGAGCCTCATGTTCGCTTCCGCGCGTTGTAAACAAAAGCTTTCCTTTCGAACAGATTGCCGCCTTCCCGGACGCGCTCCTCTTTGTCGCCACTGATGAATCCGTCTACTTGCACCGCATCATCGCTCAATACGGAAAATGGGCGCCTGATGCTAGCCGGAATAGAGGTGAGCATCGCCGCGGCTGTTCCGAAGCCCACGACTTTGCACATGGGATAGGCACAGCTCAACTCGGCCGGTGTTGCCGCAGGAGGCGAATTCGCAAAAAGCCGACGGGCGCGTCGTTACGTTAGGGGCGGCGCGGGAGGGCTCCGACTGCCGTCCGACGAGAAGGGCCGAGTCGTGTTTTATCAGTTTGGATTCGACTCTGACAACGTCATTGCGTCGTCGCGTCTCACGGGCCGCGCAAAGGGCGAGAGCGCGATCCTCGATGCCATGCTCCTTTCCAAGGTGAGCTGATGCAATGCGCCGCTGCATTTCGATGCCATCCAAGGCGAGGACCCGGACATCGGCACCCCAGACAAACAACAACACTCACCATGAACCTCGTTGCACAGACGGATTTTCTACTCAAAACCACCTCTGCCCTCTCCGAGTTCGCCATTTGGATATCTCCGCGATTGCACCAGGATCATCTTGACTTGCA
The DNA here is from genome assembly GCA_018136815.1 of Isochrysis galbana. NCBI lineage: Eukaryota > Haptophyta > Isochrysidales > Isochrysidaceae > Isochrysis > Isochrysis galbana. The sequence goes on along the minus strand of CM030940.1, from coordinate 2,129,784 downwards.
ATTTGATGACCGATTCGCCTCGCAAAAGCTGCCAAGCTGGGCAGCACATGTGGGCTACGATGGCGCTCGCGTGTATTGTGAGGCGCTCGCGCGAGGGTGCAGAATTGATTCGGTGCGGTCGGGCGAAAGGGGGGGCCGCTCCTTGTTGCGTCCGGGGCAGGCGTGCATGCGTTGCCGGCCGCGGCTGCGCGGGAGCGAAGGCCTGTTTGCACTGCCGCTAACTTCTGGTGCGTGTGGCGACGTGCATGGGCTCAGGGCAATGACCGAGGCGGAGTGCGTTGGCTTCGCTGAGGGCTCTATCAAATCAGCAGTGGCCAAAAGGTACAGCTACATTGGCGCGAGCAGCGAAGCTTCGGAGCCGGCCGGCTGCTTGCTGTGGAACAATAGGGACGTTGAGTTCAACACCAACACTGCAGGCGGGCCTCGATCATGCAATTTGAGAAGCAAAGGTGGCGTTTGTGTGTGCGCGGACACACGTGAGAGTAGCGGTGGCACTCAGAGCGTGACAAGACTTGGCAAAGGTCACACATGACCCTATGCCACCGTGGCACATCACAAGGAAGGCAGTTTGCTTACTGCTTGTGGTTGTGCCTAGTTCTTAGCGGTGTCGGTATGTGCGCACGAGCATGCAGCAATCTCATGACTAAGACACGGTCGGAATGCATGCACGAGCCCTTTCCGATTAGATGACAATCTGTTGAAAGTGGACCATCGAAAGTGGACCATCGAATGAGTTTGGTAAGGACGGAGTAGCTATGTTGCGGATGGCCCGTTTGGAGGGAGGGATGTTTTGAATGTGCGTTGTGCTGTACTTTGCGCGCTACCTCTAACTCTTTGCCGTTGCCTTAGTCAATGCGGTCAATGGCTTTCACAAGAGCCCAAACGCCGCCGTGCCGCTCTTTATTCGCCGGCCGCTCGGGTCTTCAAGTCAATGGCCTCTGCTACTGCTCCATTTGTAGCGGTCGAGAACCCTCCGATGCACAAACGGCTTGCCTTCATCCAGTACCACGCCCTCCACCGGGGGCAGGTTGCACGCCTTGCATCTTGCATCCACAGGGGTGCCAACCAACGAGCCAAGGGGCTGAGGGAAAGGCATGGGCATGGGGCACGGGGCGCGGGTCGCGGACGTGGGGCGTGGGGGTGGCCGGACAGTGGCGTCAAGGTGTGGGCTATAAGGCACTGGTCAAGCAAGAGGGCGAGAGGGCGCGGGGGGCGAGAGGGAAGGGCCACGCTCGCACCGTCGCAGCGGCCATCTAGTAAACCACCTTGCGGAGTTTCTTTTTCTTTCCCTGGATGGGAAATACGGTGCTGGGGCCTGCAAATACAGCCAAATCGGCCAAATACGTTTCAATTACATGCGTCGAGGCCTACAACCCAGGACGCGCTTCAAATACAGCCAAAAATACATATGAATTTGGCCTCTGTGGCCACATACTGGTAAATACGTATTTCCCATCTAGGCTTCTTTCACTGCAGGGGAGTCGAACTAAACCAGCGGGTTTTTCTCGCGTTGGCGCCATTGTTGAAACACCGTGCGCTCTTCCAACCATCTTTCAAGCCGAGTTTCAGCTCTGCAAAATCCCTCGGATGAAGTGTGAAGTGGCCAAAATTGGAAAATTCGATTGGGGAGAACATGTGTGCTAGCAACTAGCAACTCTTTGAATTTAAAAGTACGGAGTGTGCCCCATTGTATGGCCGTTTCATCGCGCTGCGGCTGTCGCTCCGCTGCGCCGCGGAGGAAAAGCACATCGTCGGAGGGGAAGGGAAGGGAAGGGAAGGGAAGGGGAGAGAGTACTCAGGGGGAGAGAGAGAGAGAGAGAGGGAGAAGGGGAGAGAGAGAGCGAGGGGGGGGAAAGGGACACGGACGGAGGGAGAGAGAGAGAGGAGAGAGGGACACGGAGAGAAGCGAAAGACAGGGCAAGGTCGAGAGAGAGAGGGGGGGGTGACAGCGGGAAGCAGGGACAGAGGCCGAGAGAGTGAGGGGAAGACGGACAGGTACAACGGGAGAGGGGAATAGAATCACGACAGGACGGAGGCGGTAGGGTGCGACGGGAAGGCCAATGGGTGCAAAGAAGCTTGGCGTCGCTCTCAAGCCGCAGGAGCGGCCTCTCGAGTTGCCCGATGCTTTGCTGCAGCGACAGCTGGCGAATGAGTTCCACGTGCGGTACCTCGAGTCCATCGGCGCTGCGCCCACGCCCTTCAACATGGCGCTGGCTCGCCGGGAGATGCCTATCGAGAATTGCAAGATCACGACCGCTTGGAAGTCTAGGGGGTGGAATGCTGACTGTGTGTTCATCACGCCGCAGACGGAGGCAGCCGACGGTGCTGGAGGACGAAAGGCCATCTCTTACCTTCCTCACGGTGGTGCGCTACAAGAGCTGCAGGAAAAGCTGCTCCAGCCGCTTGTGCCTCAGCCCGTCGCCCCTCAAAGCATAGGGGCCCAAGATGACCCAGAGCATGAGAAGGAAAGGACTGTGGTCGCCGGCGCTACTCGCGCGCCTAAGGGCCCGATGCAGTTTTCGGAGGCTCAGGATAGGTTTTTGTATCCCTTCAAGCGCCAAGGGCCCGCTGCCGCCGCTCGCATTGCTATCAATGCGCATTCGTCCAGCCGCGGCGGCACCAACCGGCCAGGAGGCAGCGAACTTGAGCTCTCGCTTGACCAGTTGATACATGCAATGGATGAGGACAGCGAGAGCTATCTAAGCGTAGATGCTGAGACCGCGTTCCAGCGCGCGGACATTGCCGCGCGATTTTCCTCTCGCGACCCTGTCAAATTCTCGCACTATCCTCCGAAGGAGGTGCTTCAAGAGCTCCAAACGCCTTTATCGATCAGCACCAAGGAGATCGTTTCCCTGCAGGTGTCCAGCCCGCGCGATCATAGCCGCCAAGGTGTCTTGTGGTGGATGTCAGGTGCGTGGAGAAGCGGCCATCGCTATTTTGAATGATGCCGCCGTCGCGTCTTCGCATTCACAGATGGAATTTTCACAGAACTTCCCCTTTGAGAAGATACGGGAACGTCTCGATGATGCTTCAATGCGAGTTACTCTCGAGGAGCTGAGGTCGAAGAGATCGACGAGGCTAATCGGCCTAGTAGCACTCTTCCTTTATTGGGCGCACTTGGCGCCACTCGCTCAGAAGGAGGTGTGTACTCCTTGCCATCTCACCGGACAACCCGTAGCCGTGACGCGCCCCGGCTGCTGTGACTTCGGACGGTTCTGAAATAGAGCGTGGTTCGGAGCTGAGTCAACAAGTGTGCGTCGCTCAGATACCCTTCGCCCGATGGCAGATTGCAGAGGAGCAGCTCGCCGCGCTCTATTGCACCATCCAGCAAGACTTCAACGCAACGCGCGACCGGATGAAGGCCCGTCGCACGACGCTCTTGTTTTCGTTGCCAGCGCTCCTTCTATTGATGCGCGTGGTAGTGGAGGCCTTATTCCGCCACGCCTTTCCCAAATGGTGGACAACGGTCGAGGGAGAAGGTGCGCAGCGTGGCTTTGTTGATCGGGAAGCATGGGGTCGACGCACATGCTGCATGCGCCTACTCCCGTTCGTTTGGGGCCGTGTGCTTCCTGGCGAGAGCCCCCTCACCACCGCCGCCTTCTCACGCCCCGCCCCCTCCGGGCTGTCGCCGCAGCAACCCTTGCGCTGATTGATGCCTCTATGGAGCGCATCTTCGACCCCAATGCATATCTTTCGCATATCTCGCCGCTCGAGTCCACCACCGCGGCGATCCGCATCGCCGCACGCGAATCGCAGGTTAGTAGCCGGAGCGCAATACCCTTTTTTCGTCCCTACCCGGCATGCTAACTCCCCAGACTCTGCCTATGCCATCTTTCGCAGGGTGCCAGGTCGGGTGACCGTCGGAATAAATACTTTGCGACGTCAGCCATGGTTGCCTCCGCGCTGCCGGGCTCTCGGATGGTTCGTCGGCAAGAAGTGCCCGGTGTGAATGGTAGTAGGGGTCTGACGACGCTGCCGTCCGTCGCAATGTCCTTGCCGCGAGAGGCTCGCAAACAGCTATACACCTCGGCGTTGCAGCGCGCCGAGACGAACGCCAGCCGTCGCAGCACGAGGCCGACAGAAACGGGCAGGAGACAAGCTATAGATGCTGTGGGCGCGTGTAGCATGGTCCATTCTACGTCGCTTAAGGAGTTGGTGCAGAGAAGAGAAGTCGTTTCCGAAGACAGTTTGCGTCCGTTCGGAAACAGGCTCGCCGCGAAGTAAGGAGGCGCATGCTAGGTCATGTGGGCAGTGTGGCGGGGCGCATGTTCTGTTCATATGCATACACCCCTGACACCGATAGGCGATTCGTCTTGTCGCTTATCGTGACATTTTACGTCCGTTGCGGCAAGCACTTCCCGATCGTATATGTGGTATGCGTCTTCACGGTCGGCTGCTTACTTCAGTCCTGTTCTTCTTAAATATCGTTTATTGTTTTCGCTGGCGCAGAGGGCGCGCCGAAGACTCGTCCACTCCACTCCTTGCCTGCCCCGTGACTCCCGCCGCCGATGACGCGCAGTCTGCTAACCCCCGTCATATGCGCGGGCAAACCTGGGCACCCCAAGCGGGGAGATGACAGGGGAGACCCTCGGGGGGAGGGAGCGAACTTTGGGGAAGATCGGCGAGGCTTCAACCGTTGCTCAGAAGGCGGCAAAGGAGGCAGACATTTTCCGTTGTCTTCCCCCCCCCCCCCCCGGCAGACAACCCGGTAGTCTTTAAGACTACGGGTTTGCGCAGCCGATCAGCTTGCTGCCCCCCATGGGCGGAGGCCAGCATAGCTGCCATGAGTGGTGTGGCCGGGGCCACGGGCCGTGTGGCGCGACCGGAGTCGCACGCACGTGCTCGGCCTGGGTGGGTGGACGTGGCCGCTTCAACAGCGGCTGCTCCATGGATACTTGGGGGGCGCCCTCGGCGGGGGGCCCGAAGGCGAGAGGGGAGTCGCGGCGGCGCGCTCCATCGCCATCGCGACGTACCAAGTATAAGTGTGGAGAGAGGAGTGGAGCTGTGGCTGTGGTACGTGTGGAGGTGGGAGGGCTGATGTATAATAATAATAAAACATCTGAGCTCTGGTCGTCGCAGGATTGGTACCTTAGACATGTGCGGTGGCCCGCGACATGGGTCAGCTGGGAGGTACTCCCGCAGGCGTGTCGGGCATCGTGCGACGGCTCACGACGGAGGGTCCGCGCGGGGGGGGAGGGAGGAGCAATGGAGGACCTCACTCAGAGTGCCCGACTTTGGGCGGCTCTGACGAGACTCAATGGGTGAGCTCCGAACCTCCGCGGCCAGATGGACTGAGGGGACACTATCTATGCCCGAGGGCTGCGCACCGATATCGGGCAACGGGTGCCCACCGTTGGGCCGAGAGGGCCGCCATGGCGGGGAAATCCGGTAGAGGGGTACGATTCCATGGATTTCGTACCCCAGGGGGGTACATTGTAGCACAAAACATTTTAACCGTAAACAAAACACTCGGGGAAGGGGGAGAGGGGAGGAGCGGCGAGGCAGAGGAAACGGGGAAGGGGAGGGAACCCGGAGACGTAGGGTGACGAACCTATCGGGAGTGGACGGAATGAGGGCGCGGCACAAGGAGGGGGGAGGGCAACCGGAGCGTGACGGCGGAGAGCGGGAGTCGCGCGGGGAAACCTAGAGGCGGGAAAAGTACGAAGGAGGTGTATGAACCCTCCCTACCCGCGACAATAAGCACTTAGTTGGGGGGCAGATACTGAGGCAGGTAGGAGGGGGGGGGGGGGGCTGGGGAATCCTTGGACATCCTGGGGAGGTGGAAAATAGTGGTTGAAAAGAATGAGTGACCAGGCTACCATCGCAACACATTGCACGCTAGCTGCCGCTTCTAGGGGCGGACACTCTCGATCGACGATTGCAGCATTAGACGAACAGTGAGGAAGACTGCCTTGTTTTTATGCAGGCCACAACTCGCGTGCGAGGAGAAATGTCGTAACAGCATTGACACGTTGGCTATGGGCGCTGATTGCGTTCTCAAAACCTTCGTCAGCCAAGACTCCCATGGACTTCGTCCTCTTCTTCCGGGACCGCGATTGCAACGAACGCTATTTTAGCACAGCTCTACCTCCAAGCGCGAGTTTCGACGTGGACATCAAAGGCCGAATTTGTCGAAACGCTGATGGCTCCGCAAATCCTAGAGCTTAGCGAGGAGCTCTGCGGGAAATTCCTGAGCGTTCACCTGACCAAAGTACTCTTCGATTTGGCCATTCGCGCCGATGAGCACAGCAACACGGTTCGCCTTGCCCGCCGAGGCGTCAGGTGCTGCATGGTAGGCGACGCTGACGGCGAGGTCAGTGTCGCAGATGAGCGGGAAGGTGAAGCCGTTCTCCTTCGCAAACGCAGCGTTCTTCTCCACCGGGTCGTTTGAGCAGCCAATGATGCTGACATTCTTCTCGGCGTACTGTGGAAGTAGGCCTTGAAAGCCCACTCCCTCCGCTGTGCATCTGAGACCCGGTGGGACGAGTCGGTGAACCAGTTCGTCCGGTGCGCCGATTTATGAAATGGGCGTGTGCCTGTGCCAGGCCAGCTACAGCTCACCCTCCAGTCGAGGCGCGAGGGTAGAACCAGATGAGCACGCGCTTGCCGGCGTAGCTGGCGAGTGAGATTGGCTCGCCCAGGTGGGTGAGTGGAGGCGCGCCCTTACTGTTGCAGAGCGCGGGCGCGTGCTCTCCAGTTGTCAAGCCCATCTGCGGCACGAGGGAAGCAGAGGAGGAGGAGGAAGAGAGGGGTGGGCAAGCGCTAAGTGATGCCGAGCTCTGAGTCCTCTCTTTCGCTTCCCTTTCCCCTTCCTCCGCCTCGTCCACTGCCTACCGCTCTCTCCCCAGCTCGACTCGCCCCCGGCCGCGCCCCGCCCCTCCTTCCCTCCTCGCCGTCTCCCTGTCGCCCTGTCTCCCTGGGGGAGAATGGAGGGGGGAGGGGGGGGGGGGAAGCCCGCACCTGAGCCCCTCTCGTTCTCTCTCTCTCTCTCGGCTCTCTCTCTCTCTCTCTCTCTCTCTCTCTCCGCCCTCATCTACTCCCTCTCTCCTCTTATCTGTCCTCCCCTTCTCTCTCTCTTCTACCCCCCCCCCCTCGGCTGCTCCGCCTCTCTCTCTCTCTCTCTCTCTCTCGGTATTATATATTCTCCTCTTCCATCCCCGTGGGGAACTCTCTCTCATCCTCTCTCTCTCTTCAATCTACTTTCACTCAAATATTACTCATCAAGCACTTCCATCCATCCTCTCCTCATCGCAATCACCTCGGCCGAGGGAGTTTTGTTGTATAGTCGTCGCTCAGTAGCCCCGGTAGGAGTTAAGAGTGGGACCTATGTGTGTGTCTCGAACCTCTTCGCCGTCGCTAGGGACCACCATCAAGAATGGCTTTATTTTCATCGCCCCTCCCGGTTGTCAAACCTATAGTCAGGTATCATGTCCACGGGGCCTGATACAACCTGGCATCAATGACGTCAGACCTGACGCCAGGTCAAATTACAAATACAAATAAAAGTCATAATCATAATCATAAATGCGTGATAGTGTTATGAATACGTGAATACGGTCGTGATGGGACGTCAAGCAGTATCCCAACCTGACACCTAAGATTAGATCTGATATGATATAAGCTTGTATAATGTTAGTGCAGATACGATATAATGTGAGTATTTAGTATTTAAACAAACTATTGTTATAGTTTTTTAGGGACGGAGCGCGCGCCGCGCGCCGACCGCTCCCACCTCCCAGCCCCAAGCCGCCGGAGCCAAAGCGCTCGCAAGCCACTTTCCACTTTCCCGCCCGACAACGACGTCGACATGGCCCCCCGGACCTCGCCTCCTCAACAGCAACAGAATCAGGGAACAGGAACAGGCAGCACGGCCTTGTTATTCCTTGCAGACCAGCAGAGCCAGAGTCTAGCTCTGCCTCCTGCCTCCTGCCTCCTCCGACCTGCGACCTGCGACCTGCCTCCACATCAAGGACTCCCCATGGTGGGTGGCAGCCCTACATGCTGTGAAACACAGGAACAGTGTTACAGTGTTTTTTTTCGGAGGCACCGGCGGTACCGCCCAAAACTGACAGTCGCCCCTGCTACGCGGCAGCAGGGAACTCTTTGCTCTTCTACATCGGCGACCTCAAGTACGTATTCGTGGGCATCGAAGTGTTCGAATTTGAGGCCGTCGACGAGATCGTCGCATTCGTATCGCCTGTAGGAGCGAACGACTTTCCGTATCCCTACGCCATTGATAAGACCGGTAGGCATTACCTCATGCTCGAAAAGAAGCAGGGGTACATTGACCCGTACCACAGCTTTTACGACATCGAAAAGAAGTTCAAGCTGACACACGAGGAGTGCGGTATACATCCAATGCACTCATTGAAGACGATCGATCCTTTCCAGACAAGTATGAGGAGAGGTCCTGCATGCGGCTGCGCGGCGGCCACGTCATGCGTGACGAGGAGGCCGCTGGAATTTTCATCGAGGGGGGGGCACGCACGCACGCACTAGTAACCATGCATCCCCTTGCTCGCAGGAGCGCCCTCATGGTGAGCTCGGCCCGGTGTCCTAGGACCGAGCTTTTTTGTATTTGATGTTGCTAGCCCTCGCCCTCCCACCCCTAGGATTGGGACTCCCTCGTGGTGGCCCCGCATCGCGTATTTGGAAACGAGGGGTACCAAATGAAGGCAAACGACCTTCGCCCCAAAACGGTTTCAGAGCCACATCGGCCGTGCACGCGCAAGGCGCCCGTGTCGCACCATCCCCTGCAAAAAACTTCATGCACTAGTCACTAGTAGTTGCGTTAGTGCATAGCGTTGAGTTAGTTAGTTAGTTAGTTAGTACTTCAAGCTTCAAGCACTTAGTACTTAGTTAGCACACATCACGATCATTGTACTGCAACATGAGTGCGGCTTGCATTTGATCGGCAAGACCAGTGGTCTGCAGAGAACCAAACATACATTGGACAAGAGAGAAAACACGCTCGCATGCGGCCGAATTCGGAGTTAATGAGAATATGATGCGAGCACCCAATGCCCATGTCGGGATCTTTGTGTGGTTGAGCGCACACCACCGCAACACCTTGGTGGTAAAGTCGTGTACATCGCTCTGATCGACCGTGAAATCCATCGCGAGCGAGGAGCGAGGAGAGAGAGAAGGGGTGTGGGGGGGTGCTGTGAAACGACATCTGCTCTCTCTTTCATTTGCAACTCGACCTCGTTCTTTCATAAAAACGCAGTCGCGCAGTCGTGCAAGTGCCGAGCTGTCAGAGCAAGGCTCATCTCACTCTTGGAGATTGCCTGCGAGGGCGCGCCGGCAGGTAGCGCGGAACGCGGTTCTTGTGGGGAGCTCATGGAGCTTTCCTCGGGGGTGACTACGGGCATGGTGATCGACGCACGACGTACGACGCACGGAGGGCGCGGAAGTGTGGAAGGAGGCTTGTGGGAGGTGGTGGCAGGCAACTGGGGGTGGTGTCGAGTCGAGCGCTACCGGAGGGCTCTGAGCCACTCCGTCGCGAGCGGCACCGGCGGCTAGCGCGGCGCTTTGTCCCTCCTCCCCACCGGGAGTCGGGTGAATGAAATTCTGGACTGGGTCGGGCAACCCCATTCGGGTGTATGGACAGGGAACGAACGGCGAACGAAGGACTGTGGGGCGGCGAGGCGCTCCTAGCGGCCCTAGTGTGTTGGGTTTTAAGAGATTGTTAGACCTACAAAGAACTCTTCCCTCAGGGAGGGAGCCTAGGCTGCTTGAGTGCAGCGACACAGCGAACAACGACGGACAAAGAGCCTGAGAACAACAGGATACACCGACTCACGAACACACCGGAATCATTCACCCAAACAAAGCAAATTATCAAGCAACCGCGACCCCAAATCACCGATAACTCAAACACGTCGCGAGAGACGGAGAGAGAGAGCGAGAGAGAGAGAGACTCCGCAGCGACGGCCGGAGCGTGTCTCCGTTGTAACTTCCCACGTAGCGGAGAGTCCGAAGGGGAGCGTCATGTCGCGCGACCACGGCGATCACTTTGGATACAGATCGCAACGAGATGTCTTCACGACCGAATAAATCTTGCCGTTGAGCGTGAACCTTCTAGACGCTTCTAACGAACAACCCTGAGTAGCAACCAAGGGGAAGAAACACCAAAGGGGCCAAGGCTTGCATGTAACTTGCATCAAGGGGAAAGATTCCCTCACCTAGGAAGCGAACCTACACCGATCTCCAAGGGGAGATGGCAAATTAAACCTCAAATCTCGAGCGGCTAGAGCAACCGACTCGCTCGCCAAAACCTTGACCGAGAAGAAAGAAGCAAGGACCTACAAGCCAAGGGTAGCGGACCTAGGGAATGTGAGAGGAAGTTTCCGAACGCCAACGCCAAACGCCGAACGCGGGGATTCAACGAAACCCTAACCAGGCCAAGCAGAACCTACGAAGAACAGGCCTGGACAACAACGAAAGTCAGCAGGTCCCAAGAAAGAACCGGAACCTAACAAGAAACGACAAGCCTTGCAAGAAGCTAAACAAGCCTTCACAAGGTAACTCGAGAGCCTGAGACAAGCGCGCAGCGAGTGACATGCGACCTGGCTCCTTTGGGTCAAGATTACCCGAAAGGAGGAAACCTGGAATCTAGACCTGACAAACAGGCTAGAAGGAACGAAACAAGAACTCGAATTCTAGATCGCTAGGGACGAACCCTACCAACCTAGATGTACCTGAGCTTCACCGTGTGGCCGCACGGCGAAGGACCTGGAAACAAGAGCCTGGAAATCGCATCATCTAGGATGAATGCGACACCCCCCGACTAAGATCGAGACGTCTCCCGATGTCGAGCGGTGAACCTGGAAACAGAGACCTGGAACCTGGAACCTGAGCTGACCAGAGGTCAGAATCGGAACAAGAAGCAACGGAACATAGCGAGCGAAACGTGGAGACAAGAACACCCTTTGGATCCAAAGCGAGCACGAAATCGGCGGCTTAACGCGGCGGCCTCTTTCGTACGCACTGCCCCACCCACTTCTCCCTTTTACAGGAGCTTTGCTCGGGTGTTGCGCCGGGTGTAGAGCGCAGGCAGCACGCGTTCAGCACCTCCATGATTCGCTCTTGAACTCGGAGCCCTAGCCGAGGCGTGGGGCTAGCCTAGAGGGACGGGTCCCTTACCCAAGACATGGGATCAACGGGAGTGGAGCCTGGATCGAGTGCGCGAAGACGGCGCATCGAGAACGGGAGGAAGAGGAGTATCCCTGGCCGACGAAGAAGTTGCTTCCGGGGACTCAACATCTTCTGGACAAGTCTCTTCGACGGAGCGATCATAATCATCAAGCAAATCAGAACAACGACGGAGCAACTCGGAACGAGGCTCCCAGGTGGCTTCTCGAATAGAATAGCCACGCCACTTCACGAGGTACTCGATAGAACCGCCATGGCTACGACGATCGAGCAACTTTTCAACGATGTACTCGTCGTCAGCCAGCGGCTCTTCATCAACGAAAGTATGATACGGCCGGAGGTTCGAGATATGCACCTCCTCCTTGACTAACCGGTTCTCCAAATCACGGAGTCGGTACCTAGTGTCGGACAGAGCCTCTACGACGCGGTAGGGACCCGAGTAGATGAATTGCAACTTGTTGGCATGGCCTGGTAATCGCATGCAGACGCGATCCCCAGGTTCGAAACGCGCTGGTCTTTGAGACTTGATGGTAGCGTCACGGACTGACTCAGCCTGAGCGGCTAGGGTAGCCTCGAGAGCGCTGGACCAAGAGAGGCGGAGGCTCGCATTGAGCCTGGATGCGTACGAGCGAACGTCGGCGGACGCCGCCTCGAGAGCAGTTGGCGAAACGGTCTTCGGATCAGAGAGTTGAGCGGGCAGACGCAGCTCACGCCCAAAGATCAAAGACGCTGGAGACCGGGAGGTGACACGACCGGAAGAGGCCCTCAACGAGAGGAGTAGGAACGGCAAATGGTCGACCCAATGACCGCCACCCTCGTTCGAGGCGCGCATCAAACGAATGAGCGTTTGCTGAGCGCGTTCGACGAAGCCTACACCCTCATGTCGGTACGGCTCTGTACTCGACAAATCAGTCCCGGTGAGCTCCAGAATACGCGAAACAAGAACCGAACATAGATTCGAACCGGCGTCGGTTCGAAGCTGCCTAGGGACTCCATAACGCGTCACAATCAAGCGGATGAACATGTCCAAGGCCACCTCCGACGAAGGATCCCCATTCGAAGGCTCAGCCTCAATCCATCGAGTGAGCGAGTCGATGAAGACGACCAGCTTGTCGTAACCCGAGACTCCAGGCACGAAGTTGTGAGTGGGAGCCAGTGCGAGCACGTCGCAGTAGACCACATCAAAGGGGTAGGTGCCCACGGAGAGACCGGAGGGCGACGCTAGAGCCCTAGGTAGCGGCTTGGCGAGGGTGCACTCGTGGCATTCCCGGACGTAGGATGCAACGTCGGAAGACATGCCAGGCCAGTATACCCGAGTACGAAGAAGACCGGACATACGAGAAACTCCAAGGTGACCGGAGCGATCGTGGTAGGCAAAGAGGTAGCGAGACCGCAACGAGGGCGGAACATAGAGCACTAGCGAGTCCGGGTCGGTGGAGTCAAGGACGGTGCGATAGTAGACGAGCCCATCGTGAACGACGAAACGGCGAAACATCTTGGATTGCTGAGCGGAAACGGGAGCGGGAGCGACAGGACTGGAACACGAATCATCGTCGGCAATGGGGCCCGAGGCGACGGCCGGCGGAGGCGACCCTTGGCCTGATGGCTCGTGATTGACCGTCTCTCCTGAACCTAGGAGTGGCTCTACGAACGGATCTTCCGCCAGGGCCGCTCTCATCTCTTCGGAAGTCGGCGTACCCGGAGCCAAATAACTGGACTTAATGGCGGGCCCGGAATCGGAGGCTCGACGACGAGATCGGTCCAAAGCTTGAAGCCCTCGCGCCGTAACTACGGAGCGCGTGATGGCAGCCACCGGATGAGACCGTTCATGCTCGGCTAGAGACTCTGAGCCGGGCTCACGTACCGCTAGCGACGCTGGGCCGGCGAGTGATTCATCTTCGTGTTCCGGCTCCAGGGATGCTAGCCGGGACAGCCCGTCAGCATCCTGATGAACAGCTCCTGGTTTATGTTCGACATCGAACCGGTAATCAGCCAACTTGAGAGCCCACCGAGTCAGCCGAGAGGCTGGCCCACCGGCTACTTGATCCTTCATGGTATGCAGCCATCGCAGCGCGGAGTGGTCGACGACTAACTTGAACCGACGCCCCCAAAGGTAGGGTCGCCAATTTCGGATTGATTCCAGGGCAGCCAAGAGTTCGATCTCGGTCACCGTCCAATGGCGTTCGGCCGAGGTGAGACTGCGAGCGTAGTACCCAACGACTCGTTCACGGTTATCGTCTCCTAGCTGCGAGAGGATGCCGGCGATGCCCAACTTGCTAGCCCCATCGGTCTTGACGATGAAGGGCCGATCATCCCTGGGTGGAGTCAAGACGGGCTCCGAAGTGATCGCTGTCTTGAGCTCTTGGATAGCTCGGCGACACTCCTCGGACTGGGACTCTTTTGCCACGTCGCAGCCCTTCCGCGTGAGAGCAGTGAGAGGAGCAGCCTTAGCGGCGAATTGGCGAATGAATCGACGGTAGTAGGAGCAAAGGCCGAGGAAAGATCGAACCGCTTCCAAGGAGTTGATGGATGACGGGTCGATGTCGGCGACAGCTGCGACCTTCTTCGGGTCCATCTTGAGACCTTCCCTCGAGACAACGTGACCGAGGTACTCCGTAGAGGTGGCAAAGAAGACACACTTGGACATCTTGCAGGTCAGGCCGGCCCACTCTAGCCGCTCGAGAACTAGGTCTAGCCGGTGAAGCATTTGCTCGAACGAAGCTTGTGCCCTGGCCTCTTCGGAAGGACCCACTCCCGTTGACCAGATGCCGACATCATCGAGGTAAGGCATGCAGATCTCCCACGATAGCGCACCGAGAACGATGTCCATCAAGCGGCACATGTAGGAGGGACCTGATTGGATGCCGAACGGTAGAAAGTTGAACTCGTATTTGCCGCGGTGGGTAGTGAAAGCGGTGATATGTTTGTGCGATTCTTTGATCGGGATGCCCCAAAAACCAGAGGCTAAATCGAGAGTACATAAAAAGAGAGAACTGAGCGGCCCTTGGCCGGACGCTAGCCTATCAATAGCCTCTACAATGAGGGGTAGAGGGCTATCCTCGACGCGTAGCTTGGCGTTCGTGTCGCGGTAGTCCACGCAGAATCGAACGGAGCCATCTTTCTTGCTGACCAGGACTACTCGGGAAGCCCAAGCCGAATTTGACTTGCGAATAATGCCGGCGGCTTCCATCTTGGCTACCTCCTCTTCTATGATGAGCTCGCCCGCGCGGCCCACTCTAGACGGAGCATGCCGGTGAGGAACAGCGCCGGGGTTGAGTGGCAACTCCACCTCGAGAACGTGCGTATGGTTTGGAGCCCCCGGGTGCAACGCGAAAGCTTTGATGCGCCGGGCCAAGAGTTGGCGTACTTCTTCTCGTTGATCGTCGGAAAGAAGCCGGTCCGGATCGATGGTGGCTGAGTCGAGTAGAGATCGTTGCTCCTCGCTCAGCGCGGTGACAGGGTCACCATCCCCCTCGCTTCCATTCGGAGTCCAGCCCCGGTGCAACTTGAAACGCACCTGGAGCGAAGCTATCGGATGCAGAGACGGCAGGGTCAGCGCATCGACTCCGGTGTGGACGATCGTCACCGCGATGCGGCGATCGTCCGTGGGCGTGACCACCGTGGGCATTACGAGAGGGGACGAATCGAGAGCCTCGCGATTTGGTAGGCGGTCGACCAGCATCGCGCAGTCCGAATGATCTCGGAGAGCTAGCGGAACCCTGACCCAGATGGTTGCGCGGTGGAAGGCAGGAATCGTCACCGCTTGCTCCGTGTAGAGAAGATATTCGGACGAGGTAGACGCCGGAGCTTTGGCCGCAAACTCGTCGGCAGACTCAAAGAGAGGTGTATAGAGTGGCTGTCTAGCATCAGCAGCAGCCTCACCCTCCGATCCGGCCGGGACCTCTCGTGTTGCCGTCGACCTCTCCAGAAAGTCGACAGTCAGCGGCTGACCGGGTGACATCGAGATAGCTCCGACGAAGCCGGCGTCCGCGACTGGGGGCGGCGCCGTGGAAACTCTGACTACACATTCGGAAAGGGCTCTTGAAGAGTCTTCTGAATCGCCAGAGGCCGGACGGAGGCGGAGGCTTCCTTCCGAGCTCGCGGCGTCGAGAGAAATGGTAGCGGAGTGGGCGGCCAAAAAATCGTTCCCGAGCAGAAGCATCGGGTTTCCTTCGATGACCGCGAACGAATGACGGAAGAGGCGACCGGACAAGGAGAAGACGAGGCTAGCCCGGCCCCTAGTGATGAGAGGAAGGCCGTCCGGCCCATGTAGGTTGGGGACGGTAGCGTCCGATACGCGTTCGACGCAGGCGTCTTCAGGTAGTCGATCGAGAAGAGCAGTGGTGATTACTGACGGGCCCGCTCCAGTGTCAGCCAGGGTGCTGTTCACCGTGAGGGCAACGTCCGGGAGAACGAACCCTTGAGCTGCGCGGTCGCCATCGGCACGGCAGACCACGAGATCGCGGACATAGAGGCAGTGACGAGGGTAGAGCGGCGGCGGAGTGTCCGCGATAGATTCCACCGGAAGTGAGGTTCCGGCTCCGGGTGACAGGGTGGTTGGATTGGAGGCTAGCCTGGACGGAGAAGATTCATCGACGTGGGGCACTCGCTCGATAGCGGCGGCCACCGTCTGCGGCACGAATGGTATCGAGGAGCGTGGGGATGCCTTTGCTGAACTAGAGGGGTTAGGCACGCCATCATAGCCTAGCCCTCGACGGTCCGTCGGATGCCGAGGTTGATCCATTTGGCGTGACCATTCCTTCTCCAGGGACTTCTGCAAGTCTGTCTTCGGAAGCTTCGACAACTCGGAAAATCCGGCCGCACTGAGGCCCCTAGCGGTAGCCCCATCGCAATACAGTGCCCGTGGAGTATCCTCTCCTTCGGCGGCGTCGGAGGGCTTGGTCTCGAGGGTCTGCATGCTCCGGTGTTCTGGCATCTCGGGCGTGTCATCTTCTCCCGAGTCGGGCCCGACATCCCAGGTTTCGAGTGGCCTTTCGGCTACGAACGAATTGGTCAGTTCGGCCACTCCCTCGTCGCCAGCCGTGAAGGAGGCGCTCGGAGATAGTGCATTGATGCCTTGAGAGCCCAGTCGAGACAAGATGGGAGGTTCCGACGGCTCCGCAGCTGCCGCTTGCTCAGCGATTTCTTGGGCGATGGAAGGCGTGACATCCTGCCACCGATGGACCCCCGAAATTACATCACGGTCGAAGACCTGCCACTTGCTGCGGCGCTTCTTCACCGTGTTTGGAGGGCCTGGCGTTGTAGAGCGGTCCTCTATGGGCCACTCCCACGGCAGGAAGCGGTCTCCTTCCGCCTCGGCCTCGTCTTGCGATACGTTTGTTTCCGAGTCCTCCTGATGAAGCAGGCGAGAAGCATCGGCAACGGGGCCTGCGTCCGGGATCACGACAACCGAATCAGACACTGGCGAACCGCTGGGAGGCGTGAGGTGAGAGCTAGAAGCTGCTTCGCCTCTCCCCTCCATGAAACGAGCCAGAGCCGTCCTCGGCTCAGCCAGCTCGAAACCGGTCGAGCAAAGCGAAGGGCGTTCTCTCAAGCTGGCAGCTGCTTGGGAAATTGCCCAGTCCACCGTGAAGTCGAGCGAACGCGACGCCTTGGCTTCGCGCGCATAACGGCGCAAGACCGGCATCCACTGGGCCGCCATTGCACCGGCAATGCCCACATAGGTGCGGCTGCGAAGGGCGCCACGGTGGGGCGACGGCGATAGATCCGCCATAGCGGATAGACGTCCCTCGACAATCTTCGAAGGCTGCAAGGACGGGAGTGAAGCCGTCAGGTACAGGCCAGTTGCTTTTTGATGGCCCGTGCCGTGCTGCCACGGCTGCACAAACTGCCGCGGTCGCAACCCCCCGACTAAGGCGGAGGCTTCCGCGTGCATTCGAGGATTTTCGACGGCAACGAAAGGCGCGTCGGCGCTCGCCATGGCGAGGAAGACTCTAGCGGCGGATTCGAGAGCCTGGCGTCGTCCCGGCTCCCGATCGAGCCACTGGCAACTCACCGCCGACAAATACGTGCACGGCGGATGCGCGACCACGAGGTCCCAACCGAGGTTTTGAATGTGAAGAGCATCTCCGCAGAAGTGGGGAATGTAGTCGATCTCCGACGGTCGTAGATCGCACGTCGCGACGTGCGCTCCGGCGAGTAGGAACATCGAAGACACGACCCCGCTAGCTTCACCGACGACTAGAACGCGGGGTGGAGGAATCCCCTCGGCCGCGTCGAGCGTCACGGCGTCGTGGATCGCCGCTAACTCAGCGCAAAGCTCGTCAAAATGCGTCGGCAGTACGGCAGCGGGTGATGAATGAGTGCTCGCGTGCGGCCGCCGCAAGGCTAGAGCAGCTTCGGCGAGATGGCGGGGCAAGATGACGGAGGAACCGCTAGCCCGGGCACGGGAGGCGGCTAACATTTGGAGCTCGCGCGTAGGGGCGCGGGCAGCTTCAGTAGACTTGGCGGCCGAGGAACAACCAACCACGGCGATCCGGTGGATGGCCTCGGCAGTAGAATTCAGGGGGAGGGGGTCGTCGCCCTGAAGTTTCGGTGGGCTAGACCTGAAGGGGGTTGGCCCCGGCGGGCGATCCCTGGAACGGGGATCCTCCGGAGAGCCGAGAGAAAGAGGAGACGCCGGCGTCCGTGTGGGGCGCGACGAGAGATCGTAATCGACGGCCACTGCGTCTCCCGAGTCTGGGGTGGCCACGGCGTGAGCGCGGAAAGCCGCAGCTCCCTTGGAACCTTCAACTTCATTGACTCCGGAAGCCGACCCTTCCGGGTCGGGAACCAAGTCAGAAACGAGAACGGGTGCAACTTCGAGACGAGAGAATGAACACGATGACGGAGAAATATAACGAACCGGGGAGAGAGGTGAGGAGGAGGCACTAGTCTCCGCCTCCACTGCACGAGAACCTACGGTAGACAACGACAATTTGTCCGCAGAGCGGCTCCGGCTATGGCCCTTGGGAGAGAGGTCTCCAGTGGGGTCCCGCCGGGAAAGAGCAGAAACAGGTAAAGCAGCAACAACTTTTTCGGACGCGGCAGCGGCCACGTCGGACCTATCCATAGAACCTAGAGCAGAAGATGATACCGAGTCGACAGCCCTCGAGGGCTTTACAACTGACTGTTTACGAAACGAAGAGACCGAAGACGCGTCGGATCCACCTAGCCCACCCCTTGGGCAGGGCCGTCGGGGATGAATCCAGGGATGAAGATGCGTCGAAAGACCTAGGAGAATTAGAAGAAACCGAAGACAGCATAGTATCCGTAGAAATAGATTCCAAGAGGGCAGCGAGCGAGAATCGGCCCTAACATCCTAATAGCGTGCGGAGTAATAGAAGAACTTGTAGACGTACACGAATTTCGGAGAGTCGGGTCGCGACTATCTCCGGGGCAAACCTGTTTCCAGGAGCCCGGGTCAAGTGTCGACTCCGGCTTCCGAGATAGCCGTTCGGCGGGGGCTTCAGCCGGCGAGGCGGCTCCCACGTCGAGGACTGAATAGAGCTAGAGACAGGGGGAGAATCGCCGCGTCGACAGCTCTTCTCCCAAGCGGCGTAGGGATCGGATCGGGATGGTGGTGGTGGCGTTCAGGCCCACCGCCCGCGATGTTCTCCGCCAGGGTTTGAAGGACGGGGACCCCGCCGGACCCCTACTGAGGCTTAACCCGGACATCGAGCGAAGAAGCTTATGAATGTGCTCGTCCGATCCGCACTCTCCGCAGCCAGCCTCACACAGAAAAGCGGATATATGGTGACAGATGACGGGTTGTGAGCACCGTCTCCCGTGCCATATTTCCAGGCTTCGCTGGATGGAGTGCCAGGAGGAGCTTGAGGTCGAAAAGCGCAGAAGGCACAGCCGTTTTCGTTCGTCCATTCGGTGATTCCCTATTGATATCGTCCGTTCGTGGAGTTTCCATTGAATTATCGGCCGGTCGGCACTTTGCTAGCGCCGCCGAGACCCTTGGGTGCTTGGCATAGCCTGCTACGGCCCAGAAGCGGGCTCGGGCCCGATTCCAAAGCTCGGGCGTCCACCGGGGATACGCCCAAATCGGGCGGTAGCCCTTGGCCGTTCGCCGGCGGATCGCAGCGACGGCTGGGCGGCCGAGACGAGCCTCCCTTTCGACCGGTGGATCGGTCAGTATAGCCGGCAACGGTGAGTTGGAGTGGTAACTTGCCGGCGGTGCGCAGCCCGATAATAGGCTTCGAAGCAGG
>CM030940.1:2086900-2110314 GCA_018136815.1 Isochrysis galbana | reverse complement strand
GTGTACCGGCCCTGTCGAACACGCGATGACTACTGACTCGTAGGCAGAGGGCCGTTCGATCGAGCCGGCAGCTGACGCGGCCGTGAAGGAGTCGTTGGTTGTTGCTTGCGGGAATATGTCTGAGAGGTCATAGTAGAAGTCGGGTCTGACAGCTTATGCCATCGAGTGCTAGGGACGAAGAGAGAGACGGAGGTTCGGAGGCTCGCAACGCGCGGCGTTGGAGGGTAGGGCCGAGGCTAGCTAGCGAGCTAGAGGAAGAGAGAGGAGGAGAATGAGAGCTTCTTAGGTCCAAGGTAGACACGAGAGACTACAACGCAGGGACTCAAAAAGGTCCCTCGCCACGCAGACACACACGAACTAAACCAAACAGGGCGAAAACTAACCACACCCAGGACGGACTGTCACGCGTCGGCACCAAGGCAACTCATCGGCGCACAGACATGCGACAGAGAAGTCGGAACAACGAGGGCAGACCTCGCTGGGGAGCTACCGCCGATACACGAAGAGAAGACGGAAGACTACAACCGATGCATGAAGAGAAGACAGAAGACAGTCGTGGAACGTTTGATGACATCGAAAGAAAGTAAGAGAAGGGGTAGAATGTCGCCGACGAGACCTTGAGGCTTAAAATAACCCACCGGTTAGAAGTAAAAGTCTGTCATCGTATGGAATACGACACTCCCCGACTAAATTCGAGTCGTCTCGACGAGCGGCATGGAAGGAGAACAAAGCAACCGAAATAGAAGAAATCCGAAAACAAATCAACCGAAATAGAAGAAATCCAGAATTGGAACAACGAGGCGAGAGAAACCCAAGTTAACCGAGAAACCAAACATTGAAGGCGACGCTGGAAATAGAAGACGAGAGCACCCGTGGGCCCTTTGAGCACAAATTCGGAAGCTTGACGCGGCAACCTATTTGTACGCATCGTCCCACCCATTTCTCCCTTTTACAGGAGTTTTGGCGCGGTGCCCCCCCCCCCCTCGCGCTGCCCTCCTGCCTACTTGCCCTCCTGCCTACTTGCCCTCCGACGCACCAGCACCCGCTCCGCCACTCTCCCGGTCACCTTCTTCCCCGACGCGACAGACAACGCCTTCCAATCGATTTGCAACTTCTACGCACGATCCCCTGTAGAGGGCTTCTCGTGCCTGACGTCCGCGGTCATGCAGGGGTTCGAAGTCAGGGCTGACGACAACGCACAGGCGGTCGTTGACGAAGTGCACAGGAGGGTTCTGGCGTCCGTGAGCTTGAGCGACACCACCCCTCCTAATCGCGTTCTAGTGAATTACTACGACGTCTACGGCATGGGCCTCGTCATCACACTGAATCGCCAAATCATACTGAGGGTGCAGGGACAGGGCCCAGAATTCAGTCTGCTCCTTTTCACCCGGGATAGCGTCGGACACATAACTCCACAGGAAATGCTTGCTCTGGTCAATCAAACTGACAACAACATCTCAATCGTGGGCACCAACGACAACTACGCCTCATACATGAGCTACGTGCGGACTTCGGTGGTGTTTATGAGCAGCCTCCTGCATCACGCGAAAGGCATCCATCGTCATCAGGCAGTACTCGCCGGAAGCTCGCCCCCACAGGAGCCCCATGAACTTGGGAGGCGACTCGAGCAACTCGCCGATCGAGTGAGTCAAGTCGAGCAACTCGCCGGTCGACTGAATCACTTCTTCGACCTCGTCCAGCACTATGCCGATTGCATCCAAAAATTCGACGAGAGGCTCGTGCACGTCGAGTCTTGGTGCAATGCAATCAAGCGCCTACCATAACGTTATCTACGAAAACGCTATGCGGGGCACAAAACCACTCTAAAAGCGCACCAGTAGGGAAGGTCGCCGCGGCCGCGATTGCTCCGGCGTGCCCGGAGATCCATTGTTTTCTACTACTACTGTGGGACGTTCTTCGCACAGACCCTAAAAGTAGAATATCTGCATCACCCCAGCAAACAAACTGTGGTGGAGAGGCTGAGGGTGGCTGCGCATGTGGTGAATAGGGATGAACAGAGAAGGAATGTTGAACAAAGTGCCACGCTGGGAGTGCCAGGCGGGGTATGGACACTGGGAGGGGGTATGGACTCGGTGCCCGGGGGAGACGGACTCAAGGCGGAGGGGGGCGGCCATGGCGGCGACTCAGAGCAGCAAAAACGGCGTGGGAGAAAACCAAGTCGTAGGAGGTAGCTAACGTTATGTACGAACACGCTATGCGGGCACAAAAACCACTCTAAAAGCGCACTTCCCTCCAGCCACCCGCAGCACTTTGGCCTGGTGCCATGACACATCCCTTCAAATCCAGCCGAGAAGCATTTGCATGCACGCTAGTTCATCACGATCGGTGTCCATATTGGCTGGTGGAGAAGGGGGAGAGAGTGCACAAGATGGTCCCATAAGCGGCGCGGCGAGGCCGAAGGGAGGGAGAAGAAGGTGGAGAGGAAGTGGCGTCAATGAGCGGCGGGCGAGGGGGGAGGGGGGCCGTGCGGGTGGGGCGGCAGTGTCGAAATGCGCGGGGTGTCAGAATGCGCGGGAGAAGTGGCGAGCGCGGAGGGAGAGGGGCAGTTCTGAAAGCGCGCACCAAGCTCTTGACAAAAAAACGATCGCTTTCAAAGGAAGTCGATCAATTTTCTTTGGAGGGAAACCAACATGGGATGAGATATCGTGATTTCAACGATATATCCACCCTGCCCCAAATCGAGTGAATGGAGTCAGACCACGTGTGTGTTTCAACATGTGAAGGGTCAAGTTGACTCAAGTAACCTCCAGGTGACAATGAAAGGTGTTAGCAGGGATGGGGATAATTGAACGCTTTTGGTCTCAGTGATAGATGTTATAGGCCTGAATCTTCAGATCTTTTATTTTTCGAAATACCAAGCTACAGCGTGGAAAACCCAAGTTCGCTTTTTCGAAAATAGGGTAGAAGAGAGCATAACGAGGACGTATAGAATGGCCCTAGCTCAACAATCAACAGTACGCTGTCAGACTTCAGGGAACAATCAAGCACGCATTTCAAGGCTCTTGAGCACAAGGTGTATCCGTGTAAATCCTTGGAGCTTGCTTGACTTCAACGACGTGAAACAATTGCCTGTCTGCGCACCACCGCTGAACGCATCTGCTGCACTTGTGGAGAAGTTGCACGCATCTCTGTCCGGTGGACGCCGAGCACATGACAAGGAACACCTCCAGTCAGGGCACTCCCATTAGACGCCCGATGCAATCCTGGCGATAATGCCCTAGCTCATGTCGTAGGCTCGCCTTCCGACGGCCCGTTCGGCTCGACAGCGCTATGAGGAGGCCTTGATGCGCCACTGCCACCCTTGAGTCGGTCAAGGACAGGAGACGGAAGCTCCACACCTGCGCTACGCAAGAGGGCAATATCGGCGGAGGTGCGCTGCATCTCCCGACTCTTCGCGTAAGATGAGACGCGATGTTGCGCAAGCTGGTCGGCAAGCATCTCCTGCTTGGTCTTTCCCTCAAAGACGCGCTGCATGACAAGGTTGCGATACTCATACTTGGCGGCCTCGAGTGCGGCAGCTGCGTCCTCTCCATTTGCGGCAAGCTGCTGTTGTACCCGCGCGGCGCGCCCGACGTGGTCGAGCGAGCCAGGGTCCTTCTTTCGGATGGCCATCCAGCGGAGGACAAGCTCGTCGTTGCGCAGCGTGGTCTCAAGCTCTTTGAGCGCAGGCGGCGAGCAGAAGAGGTCCATTGTGAGGTACTGCGCGCGGTAGTGGTTCACCCCCCTCTGTCTGATGCGGTACGCGAGGTCGCGCACGCCCCACGAGCGAATCTCAGCCACAACGCCGCCTCGCGCCCACAGGCGCGAGGCGCAGCCCTTGAGGAGGCCGGTCAGCTTGAGTGTGGCGGCGTCGCGAGTGTTTGCAGCGAGGAGGAGCACCTCGTAGGCCGGCATTGCCCGGGAAGAGGCCGGCTAAGTGCGCCGTTGGCGAGGCGCGGCGCGGCAGGGCGCGGCGGGGTAGGGCGTGGCGGGGTGGGGCAAGGCGAGGCGGAGTGAGGTGAGGGGGGTGGGCGCCCTCGGAGCAGAATCAGCCGGCGGCGGCGGCGGCGGCGGCGGCGGTGGCGGCGGGGGGAGGCGCCGCGCGTACCCTTTGGGGCGGGGGGGGGGGAGGGGGAGGGGGGCCGTTAGTTGTTAAAGAACTCTCTTGCTTGACCTCTGCTGCCCAACTTCAACTTCTACTTCTACTTTAGGGCGGTCAAACAGTGATTTATCTCTTAAGAGGCGAAGCACCTTCGGAGGTGCTGCACGCCGTCGCCGCGCCGCGCCGTCCCCTCCCATGACTCTCAGACCACCTCGTTGGCGGCTGTAGCGGCATGGGAGGGCGTCTCCATACCCCTCACCCATCATATCTTGGCCCTAGCCCCCAGCTCGACGCGCAGCGCGAGCTAGGTCACCATTTGTGTCACCTGGGCGGCGCTGCATGCGCGCGCTGCGAAAGGTGCTTCACCTTTCACGAGCAGATGGCCGAACACCTAGGCGGTGGGAAGGGGGACTGACAGGCCTGGTTGCCTTTGTTTGTGGGTCGGCACGTTCCGATGTCAGAGCAAGGCTTATCTCACTCTTGGTTGGAGATTGCCTGCGAGGGCGCGCCGGCAGCTAGCGCGGAACGCGGTTCTTGTGGGGAGCTCATGGAGCTTTCCTCGGGGGTGACTACGGGCATGGTGATCGACGCACGACGCACGACGCACGCACGGAGCACGGAGGGCGCGGAAGTGTGGAAGGAGGCTTGTGGGAGGTGGTGGCAGGCGACTGGGGGTGGCTCGGTGGCTCAGGCGCGTGCTTGGCTTGTATTGACTCGTTGACTCGGGGTATAGACTCGGGAACTCGGGGGGACTCGCTTGGGAACACGGTGGGACTCGACGAAGTTGCTAAAAAACCACTCACGAAAAACGAAAAACCCAAAAACCAAAGTCCTTGGGCTCAGAAAACTTACGTAAACACTCCGGAATCATGCGATAAACAAACCCTCCCCGCGCGGCGAAGGCTGAGGTCGCGATCGCTCGTCATACGCGAAGAAATACGGAAAGAGAGCGCAAAACTACGCAAACGAAGGGTTCGAACTATCGTTAAAGTGAAACTCGTCCGCTGAAGCCAACGCGGAGGGTCGAGGAGAGGTCCAAACTCGCGCGGGGGGAAGAAGGCGATGTAGCGGAATTCGGACGTGAAACGTCGCCCGATGATAGGCCGGGATCGTGATAGGTTCATGGGTATATAGGAGGTACTCGGAGCCACAAGACGCCGGCGCTTTGGCGGCAAACTCATCGGCCGTGTTGAAGAGCGGCTCGGAGACTAGCAGGTTGTCGTTTTCGGCGGCTTGCGGCCCTCGGAAGAAGTCAGTCGTGATTGGGTTCGCGGAGGTCGGACAGACCTGTGCACAAGTCATGCTGACAGGGACCACCGCTATCGGTGACGTCGAGACGCGAAAGATCGGCGGAGCGTCGGGGCTTGGACTGCCGTCAACCTCAAGAGAAGCCACCGTGGATGGAGCACCGAGTGAGATAGAGCCTTCCGCGCTGTCGGAGGCGAGCTGAATCGAAGCGGCGTGCGTAGCTAAGAAGTCGTTCCCGAGCAGCAGCATCGGGTTGCCTTCAATCACCATGAACGTATGACGAAAGAGAAATCCACCGACCTAGACACATATGGACTGCCTGCGCGCTGGCCACGGCGACGCGCAGGCAGTCCACTGCAATGCGCGCACGTGCAGTCTGAATGCTTGTGTGTGTTGTGTGCTCGTCTCCGCTCGCTTGTATGTGGTCTGTCTCAGAGGGGAGTGCTTTGCCCATCAAATATTCTGGTCCAAAGGGTTTGTGAGCAGTTCATCTTGTGTATGATTTGTAGGGCTTAGATTACTCAGCATCAATATATGCCCCCGACACGTATAATGTTGATGAGAGTATGTGAACTGCGACTCGATCTCCTGCAGCATGCGTTGTGAACGACGTGCGACGCCGGCTCGTCGGCAGCATCGCCACCGATCAGGTCATGGGAGCAAATTTCGAGCGATGCGACTCCATCGTATGCATAAGACTAGTCCTCCATATTGATGGCAAGGCTCCAGCTCAATCTTGGTATCCTCTAGGCTCCAAGGGGCCGCCAATATGCTAGGAATAAAAAGGGGTCTCGAAGCACCTTTGCAGGTGCTTCCAGCCGCCTCGTAAGAGATAACTACTAACATGCGGGGAGGGCTGCATTGTTTGACCGTTCTCCGAAGCCCAAGAAAAACCTCTTGGGGGGCTCGGCTAGTTTACGTAACTGTGGGCCTTAGGGGTACGCATAGGGAAAAAGTTGGCATGCGCACGCACGGCGCCCCTGCGGGGGGGGGCCGATGCACATCGCGCCGTGCGCACGCACGGCGTGCACAATGTGATTGCAAGTCATCACACGTGCTGCGCAGAGAAACATCTCTTATTTGGCTAGTTTACGTAACTGTGGGCCTTAGGGGTACGCATAGGGAAAAAGTTGGCATGCGCACGCACGGCGTCTCCGCGGGGGGACCGATGCACATCGCGCCGTGCCCATGCACGGCGTGCACCGATGTGACTGCAAGTAATCGCAGGTGCCATGATAAATATCTCTTAAAATGTATGTTTATGTAGTTGTCACGCAGGGAAAAGCGCCGACACGGCGCCCCCGGGGGGGTGTTGAGCGTGAACCTTCTAGACGCTTCTAACGAACAACCCTGAGTAGCAACCAAGGGGAAGAAACACCAAAGGGGCCAAGGGCTTGCATGTAGCTTGCATCAAGGGGAAAGATTCCCTCACCTAGGAAGCGAACCTACATTGATCTCCAAGGGGAGATGGCAAATTAAACCTCAAATCTCGAGCGGATAGATAGAGCAACCGACTCGCTCGCCAAAAACCTTGACCGAGAAGAAAGAATCAAGGACCTACAAGCCAAGGGTAGCGGACCTAGGGAATGTGAGAGGAAGTTTCCGAACGCCAACGCGAACGCCAAACGCGGGAAGGCAACGAAACCCTAACCAGGCCAAGCAGAACCTACGAAGAACAGGCCTGGACGACAACGAAAGTTAGCAAGTCCCAAGAAAGAACCGGAACCCAACAAGAAACAACAAGCCTTGCAAGAAGCTAAATAAGCCTTCACAAGGTGACCTGAGAGCCTGAGACAAGCACACAGCGAGCGACAGGCAACCTGGCTCCTTTGGGTCAAGATTACCCGAAAGGAGGAAACCTGGAATCTAGACCTGACAAACAGGCTAGAAGGAAAGAAACGAGAACTCGAATTCTAGGCCGCTAGGGACGAACCCTACCAACCTAGATGTACCTGAGCTTCACCGTGTGGCCGCACGGCGAAGGACTTGGAAATAAGAGCCTGGAAATCGCATCATCTAGGATGAATGCGACAATGCGACAGAGAGGTCGCCAGAAACCCTCATCATCAAGCACAATAGCCTTGACCTTGCTGCCTATGTTCACATCCCAATCGCCCTCGTCCTCGCCGGCCACCGATCGCCCTTGCGAGGAAAACTTGTGCGCTGCATACTCCATCGCTCCATCGTCACCACCACTTGCTGCATTCGAAATTAGGCAGAAATTGGACCGCTCGAAGCTCGAAATTTGCTCCAACCTCATCGAAATTTCGAATCGAAATAAGGGTGGTTTTGGATCGAAACGCTGGCCGGAGCCAACCCCTCTCTCGCTTCTCGCTGCCTCTCTCCTATCTCTTGTAGGAGTAAGGAGGAAGGAGTTACTTTTTTTAGTGTCTACTTTAGGAGTACTTAGAGCTGCAGATCTGATGATTCTTTAGTTGTGTCCCTTTTACTGCTAGAATGAGAGAGGGAGAGGGGCGGGGGGGGGGGGGGGGGGGGGGGGGGGGGAGTCTCGGAGAGAAAGAGAGCGAGCGAGAGGAGAGAGAGGCAGAGAGAGCATTAGCGATCAGAGAAAGAGAGACGTAGATAAAGAGAAAGAAGAAGAGAGAGAGAGAGAGGTCGTAGAGAGAGAGAGAGAGAAGAGAGGCAGAGAGAGACAGAGAGAGACAGAGATGAGAGAAGAGAGAGAGGAGGAAAGAAGGGAAAGAAAGCGCGGAGGGAGTGGCTGGGCCGCGCCTGGCGACGCCCTCTCGTCGCTCCCTCTGTGTGGCGCTCCCATCGCTGCTGTTGCTCGCTCTCCCTCTCCTTCCCCTCGCCTCGCGAGTCACCCGGCGTCTTCTACGCCTCGCACGTCTCGTCGCGGGCTTGGAGCTCAGCCCTCATGCTGTGCGGCAGCCGCCTGCCTGGTGCCGTGAGTGTCTCTCTCGACAGAGCCTCGCAGACACCGCTCGTCCACCTCGCAACCTCACAGGGCGCCAAAGCAGCGCTCCGCCTCCACGGGGCGCACCTGGTGTCGTGGGCGGCCTGCGATGGTGTCGAACGGCTCTTGGTCTCGAGCGCCTCGCTCACCGAGAGCGGCACTCCCATTCGCGGTGGCGTGCCCGTCTGCTGGCCGCAGTTCTCCGGCCGCGGGCCGCTGCCGAAGCACGGCTTTGCCCGCACTTCAGAATGGACGATCGAGTCGATGGGTTCGAGCGAGGACCAGAAAACCGCGGAAGTCACGCTCCGCCTGGACGACTCGCCAGCGACGCGGGACATCTGGCCGCACGCCTTCTCGCTGCTCTACACCGTAACGCTCACCGACAACTCGCTATCCATGCGCCTTGAGGTGACCAACAAGGGAGAGCAACCCTTCAGTTTCACCGGGGCACTGCACACCTACTTGCAAGTCGGCTCAGTCGCGCACGCCTTCATCTTGGGCCTAGGAGGGCTCAGATACGAAGACAACACGGCCGGGCTCGCAGTTGTGGAGGAGATCAAAGCCGAGAGCCTGACCATCTCAGGTGAGGTGGACCGTGTGTATATTGATGCGCCCGAATCTCTGCATGTGCGCGCTCCACGACTCGACGCGAATGGCCAACCCATTCTCAGCGACATGCGTACGCTACAAGTCCGCAAGGACGGCTTTCGTGACACGGTGCTGTGGAATATCGGAGAATCCCGAGCGCCAACAATCGTCGACCTGGGTGCGGGCGAGTGGCAGAGGTATGTGTGCGTGGAAGCAGCTGCCGCCGCCTCTCCGGTGGAGCTGTTAGCCGGCGGCACATTTGTCGGCACCCAGACGTTGACGGCGGTGTAGTTCAAGGGAGAACTCCTCAGCAGATTGTGAGGCCGCAAAGCAGGTTGCAAGTTACGCTCAGTAGTCAACAGTGGAGTAATTAGGATGTCAGTCCTCATTTGCTTGAGGGCAATTTAATTGTATGTCAAACGTCATGTGCTGAAAGCTGTGATGGCTGGGCTGTTGTGCTTGTGTTGTCCATCTTTTCCGCTAGAACGCCAGCGCTATCCCCCCTCCCCCCTCCCCGCACAACTACGTACAACTACCGCTAGTTTATACTTAGTTCAGCATGGAGCATGGGGGGGGGTGACTTGCGCCCCGCCCCTCGCAGGCACCAATTCCCCTCCAGGGGGCCTGTCGGCTGTCTGTCAACCGCTATGCTCTGAAAGGCTGCAACCCACGGTGGACAAAGACTTCAACCTAGGAACATCGGAGGACCTCTTGCAGGCGGCGAGAGGTTTGGACATGTGGAAAATCACCTAGGGTAACTAAAGCACTCTCTAGTAGTAGAAACTCCAGCGCATAGCATGAAATATGAAAGTGAAAGACCTTACGAAAAGAAAATCTTCTTAAAAATCCCCGCTACACGTGCGGCGTGAGGCAGTGTGCTTATGACCCTCCCTTCTACCCAACCTTAACCCCTAGCGACCCCGCAACCCCCTCCCCCTTCCCCAGTTCCCTCTTTAGTGGAGAGCTGGTTCCGGGGAGGCCGCGCGCACTGCCTCGGCCGGGGGTTGGAGTGGAGGGGGCGGGAGACTGTGGCATCTCCTTTGTTCTGATTTCGCTCGAGGTTCCCTCTCTTGCTTCCCATGTGGTCTTTCCATGGACTATGTTGAGTACTCTATTGACTAAGTTTCGCTATCTACTAAGCTGATGTTTCGTATATCTAGACCTCTCGCCGCCTGCGAGAGGTCATCCGATATTTCCAGGTTGAAATCTTTATCCACCCCGTAAAGAGGGCTTAGCATCTTTCGTAAGTGTTTGTTACTCGGGGCGTGTAGCCCAATCTTCTCTCGTTGTTGTTTTAGTCTCTGAAAGAAACCTACCTTCGCCGTTACTAATAGGTGATATCTCGTTAGAATTGATCTTAAAATCGCCTTAACGGACCTACCATCCGCGTTACCATACTGAATGTTGTAAAAGTCCGTAAGGATATACCTCCATGCCAGGATACCCAGGTATCCCGAGGAGGGGTGAGGCCTGTCTACTTGGTAGCAAAAAAGTCGTTGGGCCATCTCGAAGCCCGGTCTAAAGTGAATCCCTAAAAGTCCCTCTATGAATTCGAAGATGGGTTCCGTCGCAATGCACATGGCTAGGTGAGTGGAACTTTCGGGAGCTATACCGCAGAAGCGGCATGTCGGATCGTCGGCGAATCTGTTCGCCGTGGCTATTCTCCTATGTAGAATGTGTTTGAAGTGCATATACGAGTCCCTTGGGGTCAGAAAGTTGTACTTATATAGATGCGATATTTGTCTCCACTTCCCCGAGAGGATCGGTAATCTTTTTTCCCATCTCAATGTAGATTTTTGCTTCTTTGTTTTCCTCATTGCGAGGAAAGCTTTTGTCAGCGCCCTGACATTTATATCCTCCAGCGTTTTATGCGCGCGCGTCTTGGAGCGTGTATTCCTGTGGAATCGGGTACGCCGTTTCGGCCGGCCCGTCGTATGCTCGTCCCCATTTTAGTGGAGTGAATAGCTCGTCCGGTACTGACTGCGGGCTGACTCGCTCGTGGATATGGGGTTCTCCCATAACATTGAGCTTGACTACGTGATAGTCGCCCCTCCGGCGCAGGTAGTACCTCTGTTCTTTGTCTACTAGTATTTCGCCTAGATCGTGCGCATCCGGGTCTTCCTGGGGGACTAGCTCGTGCTCCTCCGGAGCAGGGAGGGATGACACCGCTTTCTCTTTCAAAAGGTCCATATAGTCCGTAGTGACGTCCGCCATTCTTGCTCTAGACCATTCGGCTATCTTTTCCCACGTTTGAAGTTCGGGTAGAATGCAGCAGCTTTGTTTAAAATTCGTCTCATATGACCTTAGAGCGTGTCCTTGAAGAGATTAAATCCGGTAGAGCATGGCCCACGCTTCTAGAAGCCTCATCAACCGATGATAAATAAATAAAATCAATGTTATATCCTAGCCAACCCCACTAGCTAATTGGACACAACTTTTCCGTCCCGGAATCCCGCCATGCCTGACGAGCCAGGTGTCCGAGTGCTACCGGGGTGAGCCCACTAGGGGTCTGGGCTGAATTGATGAGTGCCCTGCCCCTGCCAGAGAGCAGGGGCTGGGGTTGAATGTACGGGTCCACCCCGGGGGGTGTCCGCGATGGAGAGAGGGGGGCGCGAGGCCCCCATTGACCCCCACTTATAAAAGTAGGTTGTCGCGCGGGGGAAGAAGGCGATGTGCGGAGAGACCTTCTAGACAAGAGACGAGCAAGGGGCCACGAAACAAGACGCGAGGCGCGAGGCGCGTGCCATTCGTTCTTCCTTTCTTTTACCGAAACCGCGGCGAAACTAACGTTAAACGTCGGTGCCCCCTCCGCGAGAATCGCGAATAAGAAGAACGGACGAGATGAAGGCAATCATCAAAGGAATCGCGAGAGGAATCGAAGCGAAGGGGGGGGAACAGTGCGCGCGGGGGGGGGGGGGACGAACGACGGCCGGAGGAAACGAACCGCGCGCGGAGGAGAAGAACCTCGCGCGGATCTTGTCCGAGCCCCAGCAAAAATGGTGGGCTGACCTCCGACGCACTCTTGCTGGAGCGCGGCGCGAAGGTCGGCCTGTCCCAGCGGCCAGCGGGTCGGTCGCCATCGCTCCGCTCCCACTTCGGATTGCGCGGGGGAGAGGTAGGGGAAAACTTCCCCCTGTCCCGCGAAAAAAATATTCTGACCCCATGACATGCCCATGATGCAGCGATGTTTTTTTTTCACCCAGGCTCCCTCACCTCTACCGTTGAGGGTTAGTGAGTGACTCGATCACGTCCGGTGACTCGTTGTCTCCTTCGCTCCTGCCGGTTCCGGGGTGTATTTGGAATCGAACTTGGAGTGAGGCTACTGGGAATAGAGAAGGGAAACGCAGAGAATAGAGAGAGGGGGGGGGAACTGCGAAGGGGGGGGACTGCAGAGGGGGGGGGGGGGACTGCAGAAGGGGAGGGAGGGAATGCAGAGAGGGGGGGGGGGGGGGAATGCAGAGAGGGGCCCCAAATCTGTTACCTGCAATTCTTACTTTAAACGCGTGGACAATTACCGTAACGATAACGGTAAAAATAAAACTCAACTCTTCGAATTTCGAGACGAAAATCGGCGGACCAGGACTTGAGAGCCCAGGGAGAATCCGAATCTGCACGCCTTGCATGACCACGACGAACATAGAAGACGATATATAACGAAGAAGGCACGTGCTCATGCCGAAATATTCATGCCAGGAGGCCTGAATACAACAAAATTTCGCCAGAGAACCCCCCCAATTTTTTTTGCTGGTCCATCCTACCGGAACCTATAGGGAGCTTATTTAGCCCTTCATTTACCCATGATAGCTGGTGCCCTCCGCACCCCCATAGTGAGTGACCGGGCTAGCAATGGCGTCGGTGAGTGACCCCCCGCGGCGTGGATGACGGCGCAAGAGAGGAGGAGGAGGAGGAGCGGAGCGACGCGCGCTCCATGACTCCATGACCCTATCTCGTATCTTTTTAAAGATAGTTGCCACCGGACCATATCCAAGCCCTTCACCCCTATCCCCCTAGTAGTGCACGGGGGGAGTCGCCTGATGGCGGGGGGAGAATGGCCGCGGGAGTGGGGGTGTAGAAAGTTTGCTGGCCGTGAAAAAAGTAGTGGGTTCGTGGCCGCGAGTGCGGTGAGAATATTATGTAATTTAATTTTCTGCCGTCGGAAGCCCTGGTAGGGAAAAGTGCCGGTGATGCATGCAACCGAACTGATGCAGCAATTGTTGCAGCCTCGTCACTCGAAGCGCATACAACTTCGATGCTCGATACCACAAACAATCAATGGCCGCAGCCGTGAAACAGCCGCATCCATACGTCTCTAAAACTTGGGAATCGGTCGCTCTCCTCCGCAAGGCGTTTGCCACATTCATGGACTGGAGTGACTGCGCAATTCCGACCGCACAAAGACGACAGCAACATGCAAATCCTGAGAACAGGCATCATCCCGCGACATGGAACGTACAACAAAGTTGTGTGCAGGTCGGCATGTCCTCAACCCAGCCACGCTACCAGAAAAGGGAAGAAGGCGCCGTACCCAATGGTACGTCGGCGAGGGCTCGCTGCGGTGCACGACCCATACGGCAGTAACTAGTGGAAGCGCCGATGGTGGCGCGGTGGATGCCCGTATCGGCCTCCGATCCGTTGGGCATGCGGCATCAGAGTGGTGTTGATGTTTCGCGGGTGACCACAAAGAGGTGGCGCCCAGGAAACACGAAACACGCAGACATTCGCGGAGTGTGGCGATTGCTCACAACATAATAGATAATGCACAAATTAGGTCGGGTTCCGGCACGGACGAGCGCCAACGGTCGGGGACTCGATGGAAGCTCGAGCTAGCGCACTAGACGGCGCCCACGTAGATTGTTTTGCACTGCTTGCACTCCTGCCGCCCAAGCAGCTTCGCCACGACATTGTCGTAGAAGAAGCAGCCGCAACAGAAGCCTAGGCACGCTTCGAGCCAGGTGAAGCAGAAGCACATGGAGATGGTGATGTACTTGATGAGGACAATCCCGAGTAGTTGCCCGACAAGGCATGTGGTCGAGAGCGACAGGCCAAGAAGCCAGGCGAATCTCTTGGGCTTCACCGGCGCCCACACCGGGTACGGGTGCACGGCCCAGACCAGAACGGAAGCCAGCACGCCAAACGGCGCAAAGGGTGTGAGTCCGACCGTGATTCCCATCAAGAAGTCCCAGGCTATGATACCGTAGAGCGTGTACATCAGCACTGGGATGCTGCCCCAAAAGTGCACATTGCACAGCAAGATGACGGTGCACACGTTGATGAGCCCGGCGCGACACCGCACAACGTTCTCGTCCACAAAGAGCCCCGTCTCGTCCTCTGGGCCGATGCCCGTGTGCCCGGCCGCCAGCAAGGGTGTCGTGAAGAACCGCTGCCGGAAGCCGGCGACTGCCGCAGTCGCCGGGATCTCCACCCCGACCGCGTCCGGCCGCAAGCCCTGCTGGATGCTGGGCACTGCGCCTGGCTCCTGGTAGGGCCAGTCCTTGGGGTAGGCCTTGACCTTCTCCACCCCATCAGTGGCGAGCAGCTCGCCCTGGGCGTTGAGCAGCACGAGCGCGGGGATAGACTGGATGCCGTAGAACTTGAGCAGCAGCCCGCGCACCTCCGCTGCCTGCCTGAACGGGACGGCGAGCCACGGCATCTTGCCGCAGTAATCGTTGTAGTCGTCCTCGGTGCGGTCGTACGAGATGGTGACGACTTGCGTGCTCTGGCCCAATGGTCCATGGATGGCCTGCTTCAGCTTGGGGGTGAAGAGGCTGCACGAGTGGCAGTAGGCGGCGGTGAAGTAGAGTGCGATGACCTTCTTGTCCTTGAGTGCGGCCTCGGTGTCGACAAGCTCGCTGTGGATCGGCTCGCCCGCCTCATCGCGCGTCTGTGGCTGCAGCTTGGGCCCGAGCTCCTCGGCGAAGTCGAGCGCGTCGGTGTCGTCCATCGAGGAAGGCTGAGAGGCGGCGTCGCGTCGGCCGTTGCGTAACCGACGGACCACCCTTCTCCTTCTTCTCTCCCTCTCTCTGCCGGTCTCTCTCACTTCTTCCCCCCCCTCTCTCTCTCTTTGCCCTACAACAAGTATGAGGAGACCCCCCACTTCTTCATGGGAGAGAGGGGGGGGGAGGTTACGAGCCGTTTCTTCTCTCGCGGAAGAAGGAAGAAGCACCGCCATAGTAGAAGGATTTGTGTCGGCGTATGTGTGTGTGTGTACGAGTACTCCCATGTTGTGTGAGAGGGACAGAGAGCGAGAGGCGTTTCATCGTGTCGCAGCGTCCGCCGCTCTCTCTCTCTCTCATCTCTCTCTCTCTCTCTCTCTCAACACCACACACCGCGTCGCCCTTCCCTTTCCTCAGGTTCTCGCCGAGCCGTACGTGAGACTTCTTCTCTCTCTCCCATCCTCTCTCTCCCTCCCCCACCTCGCTCGCGGCATCATACACATATATACCCCTCTCTCCCTCTCTCTCTCTCTCTCTCTCCCCCCCCCCTTTCTCTCTCTCTCCCTCTGTTCAAATTGGGGCCGCGCCGTTCACGCGCCGCGCGCCGAAAGGATCCGAGCGATGTAACGGCCGGCCGTCGGCCGCTTTCTCTCCGCTTCTCTCCGTCCGCGCCCTCCTCGCAACTCTAACATACTTTGGGGCCGATACGTCGAAGTTGGGGAGGGCACACTGTGTGGGAAGGACGAGGAGGGGGAGGGCGTCATCCCCGTGGTGGGGGAGGGGAAGAAGTGGAAGTGGGGGAGGGGGAGCGGGGCGAGAGAGGAAAGGGGGAGAGAGAGAAGAGAGGAGAGAGGAGAGAGAAAGAAAGCAGGAGAGAGGAGAGGGAGAGATCTTGCCTTGGGCTTCCTTCCTCCCCCGTAGAGGTGCACCACGCGGAGTGGGCTCGCGGCAGTCGAGGCGCAGCCACACACGCTCTGCCGCCCTGGCCGCTCCCACGCGCCAGCCAGATGGGCAACGGCAGCTCAGCGCCCGCAGACCACCCGCTCCACGAGGCTAGGAAAGGGAAATGGGAGGAGTACTTCAAGAAGATGAAGGCCTCACGCAAGTGGTCGGTCAACGACGCGAACCCAAAGGTGGGGGAGCACCACCTGCTGAGCACCTCCCGTCCCCCTGCGCTTGCGCCCGACTCGGCTCACTCGCGGTGTGCGCCCTCTGCTTCAGAATGGGTGGACGGCGCTCCACTTTGCGGCTCGCAACGGCTGGCCTGAGGTGATCAAGAAGTTGATCAAGCTCGGGGCGGAGACGGATACCAAGGACGCAAAGGTGTGGCAACCCGTTCCCCGAGCCGCCCGTGCCTCGAGCCCCGGGACCCTCTTCCCATCCGTCGGGCTGAGAAATTTCCGGGCAACTTCATCCGAGCTCATAGAGGCCTCGCGAGCTTGCTCTGCAGGGGAAAACGCCACTGATGATGGCAGTGGGCAAGAAGAACTGGGAGACGAGCAAGTGCCTCATGAATCACGGCGCCGATGTCAACGCTCAGGACATCAATGGCGAGACCCCGCTGCACATGGCCGTGCAGGCCGGCACGTGTGACCTCCTCACCGCACTCGTTGGGGAGGGCGCCAATGTCAACGCCGCCAACTTCATTGTGAGGCTCGCACGTGGGACTAGCCGGCTCCAGCCTCGCCGGCCTCCCAGCCCCTACTCATCTCGACGCGTCGCGTGGTTTGCCGCACTCATCTGCCGGTCGTTTGTCATTCGCCCCACTCAGGGATGGACTCCGCTGCACAAGGCCGCCTTGCTGCACCGAGCCGACGAGGCGGCTGTGCTTGTCGACCTGGGCGCAAACTTGCTGATGCGGACAAGCGTGCGTGCGCCACGTCTACCGACCTGCCTCACCATAGTCGTAGACGTTTCGCAATGCTCACACTCACCTCGACCCAACCCGAATCTCCCTCCACCTCTGCAGAATGGGACCCTTGCCTCGGACATTGCCGCCAATTGCGGCTGCCAGAAGCTAGGCACGTTCCTCAAGATCCGCGAGTCCAACTATGCTTCAGATTCAAACCGCTCCGGTGGACTCGACTCGCGCGATTCCTCCACCTTGCTGCGCACACTTTCGAAGCGGACAACCGAGTCGGCTCCCTCGCCGAATGTCAGCATGTCGAAGAATATGAACATGAGCATGGAAACATACGCCGCACTCGATGGCGAGGACAACAACCCTGCACTACAGAAGATCACAGAAGAGCTCGACCCCATCTTCGAGTCTCTCAATCTTAAGTACTTGCTACCGTCGGCGGCAATGTGGTGCGTCCAGCAAGGCGCCGAACGCCTCGAGGACGTCATGGAAGACGAGGGGTGTGTCGACGATCTTGCTGACTTGCTCAACTTGCCACGCCTTAAGCGCAACAAACTCGTCAACCGCTTGACTCCGGAGAGCAGGAAGGACATGCTGCCCCTGTGACGGCCAGCGGAGGAGGAGGTGCCAGTCAAATCAGTCATGAAGGATTAAGGATGTCTCCTCGCCGCCTGGTCTTTGTACAGGCAAAGAAGTCCGCATGGCAGCTCGCGGAGGGCTAGGGCCAGGTGGAACCATCGGCGCTCATCGGAATCGCCGCGCTTCCCGAGCTGAGCTATTCGAATGCAACTGTACTTTGACCGTGAACGCACGTTGTTCATACGGCAAACACGGGGCCTCCTCGAGAATATGGCATCGAGGCAGCCCGGTGTCTCAGGCCCTGTTACCACTCATTTCCCGCATAGACATGGCCTACGTATCTGGAGCGTGACTTCACTTCCCGTGATGCCGCGTCCGTGATGTGGCGGTCGGATATGAAGCTTCAAGCGCAAATGTTCATGATGGACATCGCTAGATGCTGACTGATTTACCGATCCAGCGTCACGGTATCAAACCCGTATCTCAAATCTCATCGGATGCTGACGGTCGGGCGAACGCTGTGCTCTGCTTTGCAGTGCAATCTTCTGCCACGATATTCTCGCACGTATTTCGCGCACCGACCCTCGCCCCCGCTTCTTGACCTTCTGCTAAGCCGAGTCTCGTCTCCAAACCCTTCGTGCTCTCCGGAGTCAAGCGGTTGACGAGTTTGACTGCGACTCTCTACTCTTACTGAATCGAGATTTGTTCTGGCAAGATGGTTTTGGATGGCAGCCCAACCTTTGCTCAATTAGAATCGTCAATGTGGCTACTCCCCCCCCCCCCCCGCCGCCGCCGCCTTTTCACGCGCATGCCAATGAAGCAATGCTTTTGTTCATTAGCCACTCGGGTGAGTCCTCCCGAGTGGTGTGTGCTTGCCCTCGTCCCGGCTCGACCCGTAACATCCATGTTTATACGTCGAATCCACAGAGGTTAGCAAGAGTACGAGCCCTCCAATGTTTGGCTTCTCGCGCTGCGGAATCTTCTTATTGGAGCAAGGCTGAGCTACGCGATGACGCAGGGCTTAATCAAGGGCTGCCTCTAGCCGTGAATGGGGTACGCCGATTTCCAATTCGATTCGCATAAAGCTTGCGTCACGTCTGTTCATGATGATAGGTTGGGTTGCCACGTCTGTGTAACGGTGTCACTTGTCGTGTTTTTGTGCGCATGGCATCGTGGCACTACGTGGCACCACCATCGATGTGATCGCAGTTAGCCAACTGTGTAGTACTTCCATATAGAAGAGCGGTTCTAAGATCAGATATAAGACCTGAGGAAACGAGCCGCTAAGAAAAAAATTATATTATTCTCGCCTCACACATGGCACTGGGTCCCGTTCTCGTAGCCACGCCCCCTCCGCCCCTCCCTCACGCCCTCACTCCCCGCCTTGCGGCAACTCCCCTCGTGCTCGTGCTCTACTTAGGAGTTCAGGTCGTGCAACTTAACTATATGGTTGGTTGCGATGGAGCGCGCCGCCGAGCCCCTCCTCTCCTTCGGGTCCCCCGCCGAGAACCTACTTTTATAAGTGGGGGTCAATGGGGGCCTCGCGCCCCCCTCTCTCCATTGCGGACACCCCCCGGGGTGGGCCCGTACATTCAACCCCAGCCCCTGCCCTCTGGCAGGGGCAGGGCACTCATCAATACAGCCCAGACCCCTAGTGGGCGCGGGCCGCGAGCCGCACTCCCAGGCCCGCATGGGCCTGCTCTCGTACTGACTCCCCCCCCCATCCCTGGTCGCCAGGCAGACAGGGGCCTCAGGGCGGCACCCAAGGCCAGCGAGGCGAGCGAGGGAGAGGCAGGAGGGGCCAGGGGCTGAGCCCCAGCCTCCACTGCCCCCTGAGCTTCCCTTGCTGGCCCTCTGGGCGCCCCTGAAGGACCTCTGAGAGCAGGCCATGGCGCGCCGCATGACGACGCGCCGCAGGGACCGGGGCGGAAGAGAATGGAACGAGGGAGAGGGGGGGATTTGCACCCCCCCCGATGGAGTGTGGTGAGAAACGAGCCCCGTTTGCGTTAGCAAACGGGCGAAGGGGGGCGGCTGGCGACAGGAGAGGCGAGAAGAAGGGAGTGGCTCAAGACGTCCCTGTGGCAGGTATCGGGGGGCGCAGACATTTATTTCTTCGAGGACCGCTCGCGGCGCGAGCTGTAAGGGCCGTTCTCCTTTTTTGACGAGAGGTTCCTCTCCCCCCCCCCCGGTGCTTTTTCCCGGAGAGTCGGCCGGCGTCGACCGGACCGCCTCAATGGGTTTTCCCTCATTTTAACTTGTGGGGAGTTAGAATGGGAGCCGGGGGCCTGCGAGGGGGGAGATGTGGAAGGGTGCATAGGAGTATGTATCTGTGACAACAGCACGCGCCAAGGTGTACGGGCAGGTGCGCTGAGGGCTGTCGTGTTAGTACCGGGCTAGTGAGAGTAGTGGTACTAACGCTCAGATAGATTATTATTATATCGGGTCCCCCGCCGAGGGCGGCCCCTTGCCCCCACGGACCAGTCGCTGGCCAAGCGGCCGCGTCCAACCTCGGAGGCCGACAAGGTGCGTGCGCGACCCAGGTCTGTCGCATCCGCGATCGGCCTTTTTGTTTTAGAAGTTGTTTGTGTTTCTATGTCCCCTCCTTGCAGGCTAGGCACTAGTCATCGTCGCATCGTCCTACATTCGCCCTCTTTGAAAAAAACTATTGTTATAGTTTTAGCGATGAAGCGCGCGCCGACCGCTCCCACCTCCCAGCGCCCCGCCGCCACGACGCCCCAACGGGGCCGCCCCAAGCCGCCGGAGCCCAAGCGCTCTCAAGCCTCAGCCCCGCCTGATCAAGACGTCGAGATGGCGCCACCTCCCTCGCCTCCCAAGCAGCCACACAGCCAGCCAGGGAACAGGCAGAGTCCTGTTCCCAACTGCAGACCAGAGTCAGGGCAATGCCCAGGCACTTGCCTCCCTCGTCTCGCCTCCCAACCAAGGACTCCCCATGGGGGCTGGCAGCACTGCTGCCACTCCCATGGTGGCAACTCCTACCAACAGTGCACCCCTCGGGGGCGGGCACTTGACACAACAATCCATTTTAGGGGCTTTTGCGCCCTTCAACCAACAACCAATCCCTGCACAGAAATCGTATGCTGAAGCCGCACAGCATGAACCCAAAGGGAAGAATCCAGTACAACTAGCTCAGAAGCAGCAAACCCCACAACCACAGCAGCCCTCGCGTAAGCCAGCCGACCCTCAGTCGGCCAAAACCAAAACCGATTGTGAACAGCACCGCCGCTGGTTTCTGGGGGGAAAGGCGGTGGCACAACGGGATATATATTGAATAAACAAAGACTTTTCTCACAGTGCCATCGCTGGCTTGGGCCGGCTTGGGCCCCGAGCCGAGCGACCACTGGCTTCGGGAGGGGGGGGGGGGAGGGGGCGGCACCCGGGGAGACAGCCGCGAGAGAATCTCCCTAGGCACGAAGCGCGGGGCCAAATCGTCCGCCAGAGCCCCCACTAAAGGCCGCGACCACGAGGTGAGCACTTCTAGCAGCGCTCCGACTCTCACACGCCGTGGTGGTTGCCTCGTGGGCACTACCGCGATATGAGCTGCTACACGGCAACACATGTCCCCTTGGCTTGAGCAGTTATCGATGGCATTTTATCTGCCGAAGCTTTCCTGTTGATAACGCAAGTTATATTGGTGCTAATTGCTACTCGCTCTCTGTTGCAAAAAGGAATAGATGCAGCGGATGAAGCGATGGCACAAGAAAAAAAGACAGCAAGCCGCGAGGAGACTTGCAGCTCAGCTCATCCATGCTGCCTTGCAAATTGTGTGATCGTGCGCTCCGGCCTTTCGCGTTCTTGCAAGTGGTCGATCAGCCATATGACGCGCCTTACTTTCAACACACCTTGCGATGGTTGTACTCCAAGCACGCCTCACTACTTGCAGCCTAACGGACCGTGTGCACCAGTAACCTACCGAGCGCTGCGGGCTGTGGTGGAAGCTAACAGCACAAGGTGCTATGGTCGAGTTCACGGCGCGGCACCCGCCGAGCGGCGACGATAAAGCGTCCACATCTTCTATTGCCCATTTGTGGCCACGAGTGCCTCGTACGACGGTAGATGGCACTGTTAAGACGCACGAGCTGTAGCTGGCGTGCGGGTCGGCACAACGAACATCAACAACAAACGGCCAGTCCACACCCTCGGCGCCTTGCGTTGAGCGAGCTGCCATCCGAGCTAATGCTCGGCGGATGACCACGGGTGTGGACGGCTCGTAGGAGCCCGTCATCTCCCATAGTGAAATAGTGAAAACTTATGCCGGCATGGCCTATGTGCGCGGTGAGCAAGAGTATGCAAATTGGGGCGCATAGTACCCTCAATGGAGAGTCCTGGATATATTTGGAATGGCGTCATGCTGCTCAGATAGCGATAGTCCGTGACTACACGGCAGGGGGGGTCAGGCGCTCGATGACGCGAATGCAGCCGCCACAGAGCGCCATCTCCGGCCGACGGCCGGCAAACCGTCTCAGCAAGCCACCTCCGCCATCCAGCCCCACTTGTCCTCGGCTTCACCGTGCTGAACCGCCTGAAGCGAGTCCCGCAATATGTTCAGCTGTTCGAAGCCGCCAAACTCGTGACGCGTCGTGCCATCAGTGATAGACTGGATGGGCGCCACAACGGTGGCAGTGCCGCAAGCACCGACTTCCTTGAACGTCTTAAGCTCCTCCCATGGCAGCGGACGCTCCTCCACAACCATACCCTTGTCTCGCGCGATGTCCATGAGCATCCGATTTGTGATGGACGGCAGAATGGACGACGTCTTGGGCGTGACGTAGGCACCTGAAGACGAGATGCCTAGAAGGTTGGACACCGAGAACTCCTCTACATACCTGGGACGAAGAGACGAGTGGTGTGGATGGAAGTCGGTGGGTTGGAGGGGGTGGGCTTGGTTGAGCTGGCATGTGCATCAATTGCAGGAAAGGTGTAGCGAGGCTGAAAATCACGGTGCCCATTGCAAGACTGCTTGGACGGGTGGGATGGCCCCCGCGCGATGTGGCATGCTCTAGGATAGGGGCGACGCAAACCGAGTTGCAAAGGCCCTCAGCTTGAACGGCATGCGGGAGC
The DNA here is from genome assembly GCA_018136815.1 of Isochrysis galbana. Lineage (NCBI taxonomy): Eukaryota > Haptophyta > Isochrysidales > Isochrysidaceae > Isochrysis > Isochrysis galbana. The sequence goes on along the minus strand of CM030940.1, from coordinate 2,088,007 downwards.
TCCGCGGCGGGCAGGGCGTGGGCGCGCGGTGTAGCGAGGCTGAAAATCACGGCGCCCATTGCAAGACTGCCTGGACGGGTGGGATGGCCCCCGCGCGATGTGGCATGCTCTAGGATAGGGGCGACGCAAACCGAGTTGCAAAGGCCCTCAGCTTGAACGGCATGCAGGTATCATGGTGCGAGGGCATGGGTGGGGGAAGGGAGGAGGTGCGTGGCGTTGCGCGAACTTGTGCTCGGCGCAGTCTAGGTAAAGCGTGGTGCCGAAACCTTCCGCCTTTGCGTGCTTGAGAGGCAGCAGGTCCGCAGCATAATTGCCGCCCGCCTTCACATCACCAGTGCCCTTGGGCGCTGCGCGGTCAAAATTCGTCATAATCTGCGGCGCATGCGAGTCAAAGGTAGTGAGGCTCAGCGCGACATCGGCCGACCGAGAGAACGCAGCGGCGCGGGGGGTGGAGGGGTGCGGTTGTGCAGCTTTGTGGCAGTGGTAGGCGCGTGCGCACCTTGGCATCGATGCCCTTGATTGGTCCCTTACCAAAGTAGTTTCCAACGGGGATGACCGAGACCATGAATTGGAACTCGGAGCACGGCTGCAGCCCCAGAACGGGCGACGAGCCGATCAAGAAGGGACGGATGTAGAGCGAGCCGCCCGAACCATATGGTGGCACGTATCTGCGTCGAGCAGGTGTGGTGAGAGTGGGTTGGTAGCGCATGGCAGCGGGAAGCGGCAGGGGAGCCACGTTCTTGAGGAGCGTGGCGCGAGGACGATGGGCCAGACATGCAAGCGGGCAGGTGACGTACTCTGCATTCGCACGGACGGCCCAGTGAATAGCCTCAATGAAGACCTTGGTGGGCACAGGCGCCATTACCAGCCGGTTTGCGCCATTGCGGAGCCGTTCGGCGTTGGCCTCGAGGTTGCACACCCGTACCTTACCATCCTTGCATCGGAAGGCCTTGCATCCCTCGAAGAGAGTCATCCCATAGTGGAGCACGCCCGCATGCACATGCAGGTTGACGTACGGGTCAGTGATGAAGCGACCCGCGTCCCACGATGATGTCTTTGATGACCAGGTGTAGCGCACGTGCCCATTTGTCGGCGTGATGCCGAAGC
>CM030940.1:2039400-2081900 GCA_018136815.1 Isochrysis galbana | reverse complement strand
ACTTTTTAACGCCGAGAGACTCATATATGCACTTCAAACACGTCCTGCATAGGAGAATAGCCACGGCGAACCGGTTCGCCGACGATCCGACGTGCCGCTTTTGTGGCATAGCCCCCGAGAGCTCCACCCACATAGCCACGTGCATCGCGACGGCGCCCATTTTCGAATTCATAGAAGGGCTTCTGGGGACAAATCTGAGGCCGGGCTCCGAGATAGCCCAACGTCTCTTTTGCTACCAAGTAGACAGACCGCATCCCTCCTCGGGGTACTTAGGTATCCTGGCGTGGAGATACATCCTCACGGACTTTTATAACATCCAATATGGCAACGCGGACGGTAGGTCCGTTAGGACAATCTTGAGAGCGATCCTTACGAGATACCACTTATTAGTAACGGCGAAGGTCGGTTTCTTTCAAAGGTTAAAAAAACAACGCGAGAACATGGGGCTACACGCCCCGAGCAACAAACATGTCCGGAAAATGATAAGCCCCCTGTATACTATAGACAAGGATTTCAACCTAGGAGCATCAGAAGACCTCTTGCAGGCGGCGAGAGGACTGGACATAAGAAACATCACCTAGGGTAGCCAAATCTCTTAATAGGAACCGCACCGGATACCAATAAGGACCTCACGCTATATTATTGAGGAAAAACCCGAACCGAATCTAGATCAAGAGACAACCCACAATCTCCCACCCCCTTCTCTCCAACTCCCGGCCGAAGCAGCGCGCGCGGCCTCCCTGGAACCAGCTTCTCCGCCAGAGAGGGAACTGGGGAAGGGGAAGGGGGTTGTTTAGGGGTTAAGGTTGGGTAGTAGGGAGGTACACTAGCAAGCTGCCTCACGCCGTGTACGTAGCGGGAATTTTTAAGAAGATTTTTTTTACTCTGTACTCTTTCCTACTCCACGCTACGTACTCAACTTCGGTCACCACGAGCACGACCGCTGCACATTCACGCTCAGCACGCTTGACGGCGAGGCGCAGAGGCTTTGGCCCACTGAGCCGAACGGCCGCGCGCCCGGAGCTGCGCCACCGCCCCCCCTTACCCAGGCAGATGGGGACTATGAGTCCTTTCTACTACAAAACTCCAGATACAGTTTGCTTCATTGGTCCTTGCCCTCGTAGAAATGATCTATTTCTGTGTCCTTCCCACATATGTAGACCATCGAGCGGGGAGGCCAACGGGCGGGCGGGGGGTGGGGGAGAGAGGGAGAGGAGGGAGAGGAGGGAGAGGAGGAAGAGAAGAGAGAGAAGAGAGAGAGCAGAGAGAGAGGAGAGAGAGGAGAGAGAGGAGAGAGAGGAGAGAGAGGAGAGAGAGGAGAGAGAGGAGAGAGAGGAGAGAGAGGAGAGAGAGGAGAGAGAGGAGAGAGAGGAGAGAGAGGAGAGAGAGGAGAGAGAGGAGAGAGAGAGCAGAGAGAGAGGAGAGAGAGAGCAGAGAGAGAGGAGAGAGAGGAGAGAGAGGAGAGAGGAGAGAGAGAGAGAGAGAGGAGAGAGAGGAGAGAGAGAGGAGAGAGAGGAGAGAGAGGAGAGAGAGGAGAGAGAGGAGAGAGAGGAGAGAGAGGAGAGAGAGGAGAGAGAGGAGAGAGAGGAGAGAGGGGAGAGAGGGAGAGAGAGGAGAGAGAGGAGAGAGAGGAGAGAGAGGAGAGAGAGGAGAGAGAGGAGAGAGAGGAGAGAGAGGAGAGAGAGGAGAGAGAGGAGAGAGAGGAGAGAGAGGAGAGAGAGGAGAGAGAGGAGAGAGAGGAGAGAGAGGAGAGAGAGGAGAGAGAGGAGAGAGAGGAGAGAGGGGAGAGAGGGAGAGAGAGGAGAGAGAGGAGAGGAGAGAGAGGAGAGAGAGGAGAGAGAGGAGAGAGAGGAGAGAGAGGAGAGAGAGGAGAGAGAGGAGAGAGAGGAGAGAGAGGAGAGAGAGGAGAGAGAGGAGAGAGAGGAGAGAGGGGAGAGAGGGGAGAGAGAGGAGAGAGAGGAGAGAGAGGAGAGAGAGGAGAGAGAGGAGAGAGAGGAGAGAGAGGAGAGAGAGGAGAGAGAGGAGAGAGAGGAGAGAGAGAAGAGAGAGAGAGAGAGAGAGAGAGGAGAAGAGAGAGAGAGGAGAGAGAGAGGAGAGAGAGGAGAGAGAGGAGAGAGAGGAGAGAGAGGAGAGAGAGGAGAGAGAGGAGAGAGAGGAGAGAGAGGAGAGAGAGGAGAGAGAGGAGAGAGAGAAGAGAGAGAAGAGAGAGAAGAGAGAGAAGAGAGAGAGGAGAGAGGAGAGAGAGAGGAGAGAGAGGAGAGAGAGGAGAGAGAAGAGAGAGAAGAGAGAGAAGAGAGAGAGGAGAGAGAAGAGAGAGAGGAGAGAGAAGAGAGAGAAGAGAGAGGGCGGGGGACGATGGGGCGCAACGAGGAGACGGTCAAGGTGGTGGTGCGCTGCCGGCCGCTCAACCGGACAGAGCTATCGGATGGGCGCGAGAGGATCGTGAGCATGGACACCGCCATGGGAACTGTCACCGTCCGGCAGCCTGGCAACGCCTCAGAGCCCCCAAAGACCTTCACGTTTGATTCTGTCTTCGATGAGACCACCAAGCAGGTCAGCCCCAACGCCCACGCCGCCTCCCCAGGGCTGCGTACGCCTATTCTTTCCAGCTTGGTCTTCAATGAAGACATCAACCATTCCCACGTGTTGACACCGCCTCCCCAGGCTGCGTATGCCAGCGCACGCCGTGTTGGGGAAGACAATACCTTTGTGTCGCATGCTGCCGCTGTCTTCCCGGCGAGATCCGAGGATTCCTGTGGGCGCCCTTGAGCTGCGTGCGGACTTGCTATGGGTTGCCCAGGGGACATCGTAAGGGCCTCACTAAGCTTCCCAGGGAAACCTACGGGTCTTCTCGTCCTTCCGTGGCTTCCCAGAACACCCCGCACTCTCTTACTATCCTCACGGCCTCCATGGCCCCCTTCTGCACACCTTGCCGTGCCCTGTCGCCCTGACGTCATGATTGAAGCACACGCCTATTCTTTCTAACGTGGTCTTCAATGTAGACACCAAGCATTCCCTGGACTTCCACGGGCTTCCTAGAGCCCATTGTGGGCCTTGCTGCCTGTTCTGGCGGCCCTCCTTTCGCACATTTGTTCGTCTCGTCTTCGCACTAGACGTTCGTCAGCTGGCAAGAGCCCACCCACAATGTTGAGGGCGCCCATCGATCTTGGATGCAACTCTCCTCCTCAATCCTCGCCCCGTCCTCCCCCACCCCGGAACCCCTTCAGGAGGTGCTCTATCAGAAGACGGCGATGCCCATCGTCGATTCAGTGCTCGATGGTTTCAACGGCACCATCTTTGCGTATGGTCAGACCGGCACGGGCAAGACCTTCTCGATGGAGGGGATGAACGATCCACCCGAGCTGCGCGGCATCATTCCGCGCGCCTTCATGCAGATCTTCGAGCGCATCGCCTCGCGCGCGGGTGGCTCAACCGAGTTCCTCGTGCGCGCGTCCTACCTAGAGATTTACAACGAGGAGGTGCGTGATCTGCTCGCCAAAAATGCGGTCAATAAGCTCGACCTCAAGGAGGACCCCAACACAGGCGTGTACGTGAAGGACCTTACGTCTTACGTTGTTAAGTCTGTCAAAGAGTGCGACAAGCTGCGTGACTTTGGCGCCAACAACCGACACGTAGGCGCGACGAAGATGAACGCCGATTCCTCGCGCTCGCACTCGATCTACACCATCACCGTCGAATCGTGCGAGACAGACGCCGCCGGCGAGGCGCACATCCGGATGGGGAAGCTCAACTTGGTCGACCTGGCTGGCTCGGAACGTCAGTCCAAGACGGCAGCAGAGGGCGAGCGCTTGAAGGAGGCCACCAAGATCAATCTTTCGCTCTCGGCGTTAGGAAATTGCATCTCAGCGCTCGTCGATGGCCGCTCCAAACACATCCCGTACCGCGACTCGAAGCTGACACGCTTGCTCCAAGACTCACTGGGTGGCAACACGAAGACTGTAATGGTTGCGAACATGGGACCGGCAGACTGGAACTACGACGAGTCCATCTCGACGCTGCGTTACGCCAACCGCGCCAAGAACATCAAAAATAAGCCGAAGATAAACGAGGACCCCAAGGATGCGATGCTGCGCGAGTTTCAGGCGCGAGCTCTGCGCCGCTGCCCTCCCACGCGCCGACACCTCCGCACGCGCGGCCGCGGCATTCCAACAGAGTGTGCGTCCTCTCGGCGGCCTTTAGGAAGAGATTGCACGGCTGAAGGCGCAGCTCGCGGCAGACGGCGAGGTTGGTCCCGACGGAGAGGTTATTGGGATGGACAGCCTTGATGGTGACGACAGTGTGCGCGAGGTTGAGAACGAAGTGCAGGTCGAGAAGGTTGTCGAGGTGGAGAAGGTTGTCGAGGTGTGCTTCTCGCCAGCCACTGCGAGGCACGGCACCACGAGCGGCGGGCACGCTGATTCGCCTGCATCCTTGGCGGTGTCGCGCGCAGGTGGAGAAGATCGTCGAACGAGAGGTTGAGGTAGAGCGCGTCATTGAGGTCGAGGTGGAGCGCGAGGTCGAGCAGATTGTGGAGGTCGAGAAAGAGGTTGGCGTCAAGCAGGATGAGGTGGAGCGTATGCAGCGCGAACTGATGACCAAGGCTGAGCGTGAGAAGCAGGACCTGCTCGACGCGCAGCTAAAGGCGAGGGAGGAGAAGATGCGGCTCAACCAACAGCTCAACGAAGTGAAGCAAACCTTCTACGCTGAGCGCGACGCGATCGTCCGCGCAAAGCACCGGCTAAAGCAGCTGCAGAGCAAACTGATCCATAATGGCGAGAACCTTCTCGACAAGACAATGGCCCAGGATGTGCAACAGCAACGGCTCGCTGCTGAGATGGAGGAGAGAAGGCTGCAGCAGCAGGTGAGGGCCGTCACGCTGGACGGCCTAGGGAGAGAGGGAGGAGGGGGTGACGAGGGTGATGACACTGCGCCACTTGCAGTGGCTCGGCAGCTGAGCCAACTTGGGGTCAAACGACGTCAGATCAAAGGATTGAGCAAATTGCTCGACTCACCTTCGCCATAATCCGATTCCGATGCATCCGTATCTTGAGTACACCGTCAACCCCATGCGCCGTGGACCTCTTCCGCTAATTTCACAAGTCGCACCTATTCGTCCCGCTACGCACACGTCACCACCTTGTTACATCCTTCCCAACTGCTTGGCATTTGGCAACAGGAACTGGAGCGTGCGATGGCTGAGGAGGAAGAAAAGCGTTTAGGCCTCGAGGAGAGCTATGCAACATTACAAGAGGAAGTAGAAGGCAAGACCAAGAAGCTGAAGAAGTTGTGGTCCAAGTACAAGGCGGCGCAAGCAGAGATAAAAGACGTACAGGTTTGTGTATCCTTGAGCTGTAGAAGCGACGGCGCGAGTGCGTTCGCTTATGCTCTACCCGAATGGACAAGCCATCGCCCGCCACCCGACCATAGGACGAGTTCAACCGCGAGAAGGAGGATATCCTAGAGTCGATCCGTGAGCTCTCTCGCCAGCTCAAGCTAAAGCAGCTTCTAATGAGCTCGTGCATCCCACTTGAACAGCTCTCCAAGATTGAGCGCTGCTCTGAGTGGGACGAGGCTAACGAGTCGTGGAGAATCTCGCGAATCCAGTATGCCGGCAACATGCGCGCCCAAGGCGGTCGTAGCGACGGAGTCACGCCCTCCGCTGGCAGCCCACTCCGGCGCGGCGGTGTGAAGGGCGAGAAAAAGGGTGGCGCCGTCAATGTTGTCAAGGCAATGGCGGGCGCATACTTTTCGTACGACGCGCCTGTCGAACCACATTACCTAGCGTATGAAGATGAGCAGTGAGCGTGACCCTAACACCAGTACGCGATGCTGCCGCCGCCGCTCTCGGTGCTTGTATCGGCTCACGCGCACTTGCTCCCCCCCCGCCTCCGAGCGCTCCCCGCCCCGCCTTTTGCTCGCCCTAAACTCGGCTCCTCACACGCACACACATCCACCCTTACAGGCATACACACCGTGCGCACGGCCGCGACCAACGCGACGACTTCGCCCCATTCTTGGTTCATCACCTTGCTGCTATGAATCACGGTCGGTAGTAGTGGCTAAGTGTCGACCCTACAGTCCCTGCAAAGCATATGTTACCCCCCAGGAGCCAACGCCCCCCAGGAGCTCTCGGGGGCCCCCAGGAGCTATCGGGGGTAAATTTTCTCCCGATCGCCAACAGCCCCACCGAGAGCTATCGGGAGACCGAGAAAATCCCCCGAGGGCTATCGGGAGATTTTACGTCCCCCGGGGAGCTATCGCGTTTTAAGGTTGGCCCCCAATAGCTATCGGGGGCGAAAGGCGGCCCCCGATAGCTATTGGGGGGAAAACGACGGGCGCCAACAGCTATTGGGGGACAGCGACGGGCGCCGATAGCTATCGGGGGATCTTCGTGAGTGCCCCAGTGCCAGTGCCCCCAGGTTCTATCCCTATCACTGTATCACCTGCTGACTGTCATGACCTCAATGCTTTTTGTTGCCGCTCGGGCTGCTCCCTGGCAGCCAGCGCGATAGAGCCCAGAAACGCTAATCTCTCCTCGCCAAAGCGAGTGGCCGCAGCGAGCCCCGGCCCTTCCCTCCTTCCCATGGTGCAAGTGCGCCGAGCAGCTAGAAAACTCTGGATGGAGAACCAGAAGGCCGTCCTCGCACGCATCACGGACCTCGCCACGCAGTATCAGCCAAGCGACATGGTCGCCTGCCAGCAGAACGACATTGACAACAGGATCGAGGACGAGGGGTGTGAGAAAAAGTGACGAATTGGAGTGGCCCACAGGGCCTGAGGGCAATGAGGAAGGGGCGAAGCCGGCGGCAGGCGCGGAGAGGGAGACCACCTCGGAGGTGCTGACGGGCTGAAGCCCGTCAGCAGAGGAAGGCGGGCAGGCGGGCTTGAGCGAGGGCGAGGACGGCGGCGAGAGCGACATCGAGCAAGTAGCGAGAGGCGAGGGTGAGTGTGAGGAGGGCTGTGATGGCAGGGGCTGGCGAGGAGAGGCGAGGCTGTAGGGTATGAGTGTTACGAGAGCGAGAACGACGAGAGCAAGAGCGACGAATGACGACTGACGACAGGACGACGGACAACGACACCCAGGAAAACACCCCGACTCTCGCCCCACGACTTTCTCACATAACTCGACTGAAATCAAACCCAAACACTCCGATCAGACAACAACGGACGACGATCAAAGGGCGATCTGTCGGCGATCTTGTCTGGAACGGGAATCGCACCATAACGGAATCGAGGGGCAATCTTGCTACGCAGGATTCCAAGAGACCTACCAAATAAGACGAAAGGAGTGCGATGTGCCTAAGGGGGAGATGCGAAGAGGTCGCAAATTAAACCTGATTGCCCCCAGAAGCAGATAAAGAACCCCGGATCGATTGAACGACTGAAACGAAAACGCGAACTTCGGGAAAGACGGCATCGCAACCTAGGGTAGCATCCCCAGGTTGGAAAGACAACAAGAAGGCTTTGCTCAGCCGTCCGAGGGACGGCGAGCTCGTAGATCGGAGGGGCGAAACGTTTGAGGTACGAAATGAAACGCGAACGGGAGTGACAGAAGTATCGAGAAGCGAAAGGGGTGGCGGTCCAGGCCGCCGAGGAATCGAGAAGTCAACGAAGCATATGGCGGCGGCCTCGCCTATTCCCTGACGGCGGTTGCGGCCGAGGACGACGAGACGACGAAGGTAGGCTCGGTGGGCGTCGGGAATCTCCGGCTCGCCCTCGCAAAGGAAGCGGATGAACGGCTGACAGTAGTACGGCGAATGGGCGCCATCGCCCGTCCCATATCGCCAATTGTCGGGGTGGTCGGGGCGAGCCGTATCGTGATCGGGAGGAGCGGGGCGGAAGGCACAATAGGCACAGCCGGTGGCTGTGGTCCATACACCGCCCTCAGACGTCGGGCGCTGCGTGCGAGGCACCTTCATGGACGCGTCGGTCGGACGGGCCCTAGCGAATGATGCAGCCAAATCAGCGTGCCCACAATAGCGTGACATCGGGTCGAAGTCAACCTTGGCGTTACGCCAAGATTCCAAATCCCATTTGGCGCCCTCGGGATGGCCGAGGTTGTCCGCAGGCGGCGCGCAGCGGCGGCTCTTCTGCGATGGCGGTGCGTCGAGGGGTGGGAGTCCACCCTCCAACTTAGGAGGCGGCTCCCTGGTGTGGTCGGTGCGTCCCTGGTGGGACCGATCTCCATTGCGATGATTTCGAGCGCGAGATCCGAGATCGCGTCCTTTCCCTCGCGGAGCGCAGAGAGACCCCCCACGAGATATCTTGGGACCGGAGAATGTTTTGGACGAATCTTCCTGCCGTCGGCCGAGGAGAGGCGGACGGAGAGAGAGAGAGAGAGAGAGAGAGAGTCTCGCAGAGCGACTGCAGAACGAGAAGTCGAAGTCATGCCGGTTTATTACCTTAAACGAGCCAACAATTATAGTAACAGCAAAAACAAAATTCGAATCGCAAATTTCGAGACCAAAATCTGCAAACCTGGACTTGAGACCATGGAGAATCCGAATCTGTGTGTCTTGTGCGTCAGTGGCAACACGGGGAACTGTTCAATTGTAATTGTGAGCGCGTACCTTACACGAATATTCATGCCTACAGCCTTCAGATGGGCTGGAATACAACAGAACGACACCCAACCCACACGCCCAACAACGCCCCAACAACAACTCACCGAGAAACTGCGAGGACACGCCGAACAGCCGATCGCTCGGTGGCGCAAATGGAAGGAGAGAACTAGACCACCAGGGACAAGTTCACGCCGCACGCCGCACGAAACCCCAAACGCTGAGCCCCTAAGTAGAGCACGAGGGGCGGGCCGCAAGGCAGGTGCAAGAAGCGATAAAGGGTGCGGGCGTAGCTGCAGGGTAGACGTGCAAGGACGCGTGCGTGGCGAGATCATTAAGAAGTTTTTTTTCACGCTTCTAGCGCGAATTTTGTTAAGGCTCTTTTGTTAAGTACAAATGCTCGTACACTCCCACGCTCTATCTGGCTAACTCAGCCGTGTCATGGTCAACCGCGCTTTCGTAGTAAGCACAGGCGTCGCGCCGGCCAGGTCTGCAAAGCCCGTCGCCGTCGGGTCGAAGATCTGCTCAATCTCGATCCCTTCGATGAGGTTGACCGGGCCGGCCGCCACCGGCTCCCACCGATAGCGTGCCTGTACCCGTACGGCGCGGATGAGCGGGACGGCGTCAATCACCCCAGCCGAGCCGGCGTCAGCCACACGCGAGTATTCTGATGTGCCAAATGCACCGTCGCCTGGCGACTCGAACGAGCGCTTCGTTACCTTGGTCTCGACGACGCGACCGCCTGCCTCACCGCTCGAGAGCGTGAGCACGTTTGGATTGGATGGCTCCCACTTGGCGACATAGTTGCCGACAGGTGCCGCGCGGATCGCTGCGACACGCCGCTCGGCGTTGAAAGCGCGGTCGGCAATGCAGCCATCCTCGTCGACGACGCGCAGAAAGCGCGCCTCAAACTCGATCGGTGCGCGCGCCTCGAGCGCTCGTGCTTGCGCGATCTCCGCCACAGGCGCCGCCGCCTCACCGAGCGGCAGCTCCACCTTGACAAGCTTCCGTTGCACCGCCCAGCGACCCGCAAACGCCTGAGGGTAGATGAGGTCGGGCGGGCCGTAGCCGGGGAGAGCGGAGGCAGCGCGCCGGATTGCCTCGGCGGCAGTCTCCGCATGCCCAGCGGGTGGAGCCCACGGCAGCACGCTCAGCAGCGGCGCGAGAGCGCTCAGAGTGGCGCGGCGGCCGACGAACAGGCGGACCATTGACGAAAGAGAGGGAGAGGGGGAGGAACAGCAAGGGAGGGAGGGAGGGAGAGAGCGAGAGAGCAAGACGGGGGCCGAGCCGAGCCGAAAGGGGCGCGCGAGAGGGAGCAGCAGCGGGAACGAGGGAGAGACTTTTCGAAGTTCACACGTTCACACTACCCAGGAAAGGATAATCTTGTGTTCGGGTTCTAAAATAAAATTCTTGAAGGTGACCGTTACGCTACTAGTGACTCACACCACTCCGGTATCGCGCTCGCCATCGCCTAAGCCCCGCACTCTCACCCCCGCACCCACTACCCCCCCCCTAAGGGCGACGGGCCAGGCGCAGGGGTTGTGCGTGAACGTTCAAGTGGTGTTCACGGGCTTCGCGTGAACACCAAAATCCCAAAGTGTTCCAGTTATGTGAACACCTCATCCCCCAAGTGTTCACGGCAACAGTTGTGAACACTTTGTGAACACCTCGTGAACACTTGTGAACACCTGAACACCTCGCATGTGGGGGTCAAGTGTCAAGTGTTCAAGTGTTGCGGACGGCGGCGGGGGGCAGGGGTTGCGGCGCCGTGGCGCCGCAGCGCCACACGCCATGCAGGCGGCGGCGGCCGCTCGCTCCCTGCTACTCCCTACTCCCTACTCTTTCTCCCTCCTCCCTCCTCCTAGGTTCCTCCAAACCCCCAAAACGCTACACATAGCTGTCACAGACCACGGGACCGCCCCTACTTAGAGATATCTTAATATCTATAATATGAATAAAAAAAATCTTCTTAAAAATTCCCGCTACATGCGCGGCGTGAGGCAGCGTGCTATTGAACCTCCCTACTACCCAACCCTAACCCCTATCAACCCCCTTCCCCTTCCCCAGTTCCCTCTTTAGCGGAGAAGCCCCCGTTGGGGCGTCGTGGCGGCAGAGGGCTGGGAGGTGGGAGCGGTCGGCGCGCGCTCCATCGCTAAAACTATAACAATAGTTTTCTATCTATAATATGAATATGCTGTAATTGGGTTTGACGTTTGAGGTTTGAGGACTATCTAGATCCACCATGGGAGATACGGACCATCGGCCCCCCAGATACGGTAGATACGGCTGTACCTGGGTCAACTCCCAGATACGGCCAGACACGGTGCTAGATATACAAATACAGACCAAATACCAAATACCGGGGGGGGGGGGTTACGCGGCACGCGGCACGCGTAGGAGGCGCGGCGCGCGCGCAAGAGGAGGCCGCGCAGCCCCGATGCGTGAGGCCCTGGTGGGATTGGGGTTGGGAGCCATGTCCAGCGGCGCTAGGGGGGTGGGGTGGCGGGGTGGGGTGGTGGGGTGGGGGCGTAGGGGGAGGGGGGACGAGATGTCCGCTCCGCCCTCGCGCTCGCCCTCGCCACTGCCCGCCATCCATCCTCCAGCCATGGGAGATGATTTGCCCGCCAACCCCGCCTATTTCCGCAAATAGCCGTGCCTTCCGCCGCCTCCCTTCCGTCCCATTCGGTCCCTTCCGTTCCGGCCGTAACCTCTAACCTCCAGTCCCAGTCCGTCACTTTTTGTGCTTATCTTCGCTCTCAGGCCGCCGCGTGCCGCCTGCGCGCGCCATGGCTCCCTCGGGGGGGAACTGACTTGAGCCCAGGGCAAGAATCTGAATCTGTATGCCTGGCGTTACCACGACCAACATAAGAGATGATATATAACGAAGAAGGCCCGTGGCCGTGCTCATGGCGAATATTCATGCCAAAAGGCCTGAATCAAACAACACATGCCCAGTGCACGCAAAGGCATTTGGCAGTTGCACAAGCGCTATCATTCTTAAGCTTACCATTTGCCATGCTGTATCGGCACCGAATGGAGGCAAACGGCCCGTCATGATCATGCATGCACTCAATAGCTCATATGACGACCACCACCATGCCATCAATTCACTACTTTCGCTCCATCTATTCTTGTGAAAGTGTGTGGAAGAACATCGGTTTCCGAAGGGTGGAGACGCTTCCTCCTCAACTCGCGGTACACTGATGAGCTAAGCACGGGAAATTGAGAATGAAGACTGGGCGCCTTTGTCACCGAAGCAGTCACGCAAACTTTAACTTTCCTCATTACGCCTCGTAGGCCCTCCAATCTTGCACACCAGACAAGCGTGTGCCAAGGTCTAAGGCCAACACGCATTGCGCATGCGGGCGAGAGTCCAAGCTCTCAGTGCGGTGCCCCGCCGACTCCATCTTAAGGCTGGCTCAGGTCTTAGACACACCGACAGCATGGCAGCACTCGCCCTACGGTGCGTCGACGTGGGCTCCTCATGCGTGGATCTAGGTGTGTGGCGGAGCGAAGCCAGGCCTCCTCATTGCCGGTCTCGCCTGACGCAGCAGCTGGATGTCATGTCACGTCGCGCGAGCAGCGCGTCGACCGCCGGCCTGCCAGCCCGGATAATTGCGTCGAGCGCCTCCGCTTGCGCAAAGTGCAGTTCAGAGCGAAAAAACCAGCCTTCAATCGGCACGCCGGCTGGTGGGTAGGTGTAGTCTGACGCAGTGCGTAGGACGAGCAGGCGGGTTCTATTGGCCTTGCCTGCTCGGTGGAGCGAGCCCAGAACCTCGGCTACCGCTGCGTCCTCCTCGTCCGTGGTGACAGCGCGCGATTCGCCCAGCGTATAGAAGCGCGACGCATTCGCCGCCCATGCGTTCGACTCGCGCCCGGCCCAAAAGGAGCCCGAGGTGGCCGCGTCACCTAGCCGGACCGCGGGAGGGGCACGCGCTGCCACCTCCGTGTACTGTTTGCGCGCGCTCTGCAGATGGACTGTGTCGACGAGCGCTGCCCCGCGCGAGGCGCCGTAGGCGAACTCGACCAGCTCGTCATCGAGTACAAATAGGTTGCCCGTTTGCTCGGCCTGCGCACGTGAAGGGAGTGGCGGCGAGTACCTGGCTTCGGGCGAGCGTCCGGTCGGCACATGGCCGACACCATCGACGAGATTACCACCATCGAGTGAGACGAGTCTCCGAGCCCAAAAGGCCGAGCCGATTGAACCAAGCTCGGGGTCAACGCCTGCGATGCCCGCGAGTAGCCAGTGCGCGCAGCGCAGGTCAAAGCGCTCGTCATGGCCAAGCGCGCCGACGCTTGTGCTCGCCCTTGCCAGGCCCATGCCGGCGACGAGGCCCAGTACGCGCAGGCTAGCGTTCCAGCGCAGTGGCGGGCGGAGCGGGTGACCACCCGCCGCGAAGGGGAGGGCCTCGCCGAGCGGGAGGCTTGCCACCCAGCCAGAGAGCTCCGAGAGCATTGGAGCGACCAGTACCAGCTGCGGGGAGAGTGGCGGCGTGGCCATCTCGCGAGGAGCGGTGATGGGGGAAGTGCGGGTGGGGAGTGCAGAAGAAGAGACAGTCGTGGGAGGTGAGGGGCCGATGGGGCAGTTTGCGCGCGCGAGCGAGCGAGAGAGAGAGAGAGAGAGAGAGAGAGAGAGAGAGAGAGAGAGAGAGAGAGAGAGAGAGAGAGAGAGAGAGAGAGAGAGAGAGAGAGAGGACGGCGAGCGAGAGAGCGGGAGGGGAGGGAGAGAAAGGCAAGTCCGAGGGAGCGGCAGTTTCACAGCGCGTTCATACCTAACCTCTCTCCTAAGAAGCCTGGAGCCTTGCCCCCCCCCCCCCCCTCTCAACCTACTTTTAATTTAATTTTTAACAAATTTTTATGGGTCGCGGCGCGGCAAAGGAACGGGACTAGCGCTCACTCAAGACAGGACACCCTGCCGCGGCAAGCGCAAGCACCCTTCCCCCCTTATGCCACCCAGCTCTTCACTAGCTTTCTACCTGCGCTAGCCAGAGCGCCCCTCCCTCCACACTCAGACAGCCCCCTACGCCAGGATCCTGTTCTGGTCTCGCAGGCAAGGGGGCCTAATGGGAGGGAGAGGAGCAACTCCTCAGAGAGGAGCTGTGGGGAAGGAGATGTCTGAGTGGGGGCGCTATACCCTTGCGCTAGGCATGGGCAGCGACGCCGCCTCAAGACATGTCCTCCCTCTTGTCTTGAGTCGAAATTTTTGGTGCTTGAAGCAGAGGGCAAGGGGGTTTGTGCTTCTTGGGTTAGTTGTAGTTGGAAGAGGGAGTGGGAGAGGGAGTGAAGTGTTGGAAGAGGGCCCAAGGCAGGGCACTGAGTTGTAGGTAATTGTGGCCCACAAGAGTGGGGTGAAAACGTGAAGTGTATCAACAAGGGTCTTGAGTTGAAATTTTTGGTGCTTTGAACAGAGGGCGAGGGGGTTCGTGCTGTTTGGGTTGGTTCTAGAGGGAAGGGAGAGTAGGAGAGGGAGTCAAGTGTTGAAGGAGGGCCCAAGGCAGGGCACTGAGTTGTAGGTTCTTGTGGCCCACAGGAGTGGGGTGAAAACGAGAAGTGAGTCAACATGTTGAAAAACAGAGGCACAAGTTGCTCTCCGTAGGAGATTGATGGTTGTGAAGTGCCCTCCCATGTTGGGTGCACTGATGGTAGAGGTTTCCACCATGGGGAGGGCAGCTGAGCTGCCCTCCCACATGAGGTGCTCTTGGGGTGGGAGGGTTTCCCACTGTTGGAGGGGGTCTCAAAGACCCCCTGCATGCTACGCAGAGCCATGGGGGCAGCCTGTTCGGTGCCAGTGCTCGCCACCCCGCGCGCTTGCGCGGGCGTGGTTTGGATGGGCTGGATGGGCTCTGAGAGGGCTTTCTGACGAGCCGCCTCGGGCGGCATGGGGCGTCCCAGGTGGGGCGCGGTGGCGAGGGTCGCCTGGGGCTCGGGAGCGGTCGCGGCACGCTCCATAGTTCAAACTATAACAATAGTTTTGTCTCAACCTACTTTTATAAGTGGGGGTCAATGGGGGCCTCGCGCCCCCCTCTCTCCATCGCGGACACCCCTCGACCCCTCGGGATGGGCCCGTACAATCAACCCCAGCCCCTGCCCTCTGGCCTCGGGTAGGGGCTGGGCAAGGTGTCGTTCCGTCAATTGTGGGACATCAGTCGATTTGAGCGATCGAATGTCCACAGTTGTATATATCAGTATTTTAAAATTAAATGCAGACAACTTTTTTTCTCTGCTTCCCGCGGTCCATGTCCCCCCCCCCTGAGGGGGCGCCGTGTCAGCGCTTTTTCCTGCGTCTCCTCTAAGGCCTAAGGCCGACAACTACATAAACACTCAATTTAAGAGATATTTAGAACGGAGCATCTGTGATGACCTGCAATCACATCATGCACGCCTTGCATGGGCACGGCGCGATGTGCATCGGTCCCCCCGCGGATACGCCGTGCGTGCGCATGTCAACTTTTTCCCTCTGCGTACCCCCCACTGCGTCCACAACTACGTAAACAAGCCGTATAAGAGATGTTTCTTTGCGCATCACATGTGATGACTTGCAATCACATTGTGCACGCCGTGCGTGCGCACGGCGCGATGTGCATCGGCCCCCCCGCGGAGGCGCCGTGCGTGCGCATAGCAACTTCCAGGAAAGTGCACGCCGTGCGTTCACTCTTTCCGCGGGGGAACTCTAGACGCGGAGGGCGGTCGGGAACCATGGGGACACCCCCTGGGACCGGAAAATTATTACCGTATACTGCGCAAACACTAACGTAAACAACTGGTATGTCTTTTGGTCTCTCCCCCCCCCGGGTCCCCTCCCCCCTCTCCCCCTCCCCCTCTCATCGACCTACCAGAGAGAGAAGGCTCCTACTGCCTGCCTCCCTCCTCCCTCCTCGCTCACCCTCCAGCTCTCTCCTCGCCCTCGTCTTCCTCACGATGGTGGCGACTAGGCGCGCATCCGTACGGTCCTCCGTCCTCTCCTCTCGTGCTCCTGCTCGCTGGTTTCGTTCGACTCGCTCGACACGGCCACCTGTCGACTGGACGCCGAGCGCAAGCGCTGCTCGCACGACTCGTTCCTCCTCCTGCTCCAAGGGCGCGGCGGCTCATGAGCCACGGTACAAAACGGCTGCGGTGCAGCACCTGTTTCGGTGCTTCGGCCCGGCAGTAAAGAGTTAAAAGAGGTGTGTCCGAGCTCAGTACTTTACCTACTAGAATACTGAATAGCACCCACCTCTCTGCCGAAGGGGTGTGGATATGTCCCCGCCGAGATTGTAATGGGGACAGGGAAGAAGGCGGGGCGAGATTCCGATCTCTCGCGCTTTGGTTCTTCTCCCTTTTCGCACCCGCACCACATGGACGGGAGAGAGAGGGGGAGAGAGAGGGGGAGAGAGAGAGAGGGAAACCACCACTATTACAATAGACTCTCTCTCGCTGCCCGATCGGATCCTCTCCTCCTGAGTTTGGAAGAGGGGAGAGTGAATATATGGGTCCTCGGTCCTCTTATATTTGTCGTGGAAGGAAGGGGGCGAAAGCTCTCTCTCTCTCTCTCTCTCTCTCTCTCTCTCTCTCTCTCTCTCTCTCTCTCTCTCTCTCTCTCTCTCTCTCTCTCTCTCTCTCTCTCTCTCTCTCTCTCTCTCTCTCTCTCTCTCTCTCTCTCTCTCTCTCTCTCTCTCTCTCCCTCCCTCTGCTTCTCAAGAATTTAATAGCGGGGGAGGGAAGAGACTCCGGACGGATATCGCATATGTGGTAAAAGCTGTGTGAGAAGAGAGAGAGAGGGAAGTGTGGACGAGGAATGGGGAGATAGGGGGATGGGATGGGCGATGTGGAGGCGGTTTTCTGAAGCTCGCCGCCAGAGAGGAGAAAAGAGAAGAAGAAGAAGACGAAGAGAGAGGGAGGGAGGGAGTGGGAGAGAGAGAGAGGGAGGGAGGGAGGGAGGGGGGAGAGAGAGAGAGGGAGGGAGGGAGGGAGGGGGGAGAGAGAGAGAGTAGAGGGAGAGAGAGACCTATTAAAGGCTCTCTCTCTGTCTTTCTCATGGTACACCCGACGTATCTCTCCGCCCTCTTTCCCTCTCTCTCTCGCTCTCCTTCTCTTCTCCTAGGCTCGTTTTCTTTGGTACCTGGCGAGAGATCTCTCTACCTCTGCCCGCCTCTTCTCTTTTATTATTCCCCAGTCGTTCCCTCCAACAAGCTGGAATCTCCTTCTTACCTCGTTGGTTCTCTCTCCTCTCTCTCCCTCCCTCTCCCTCCCTCTCCCTCCCTCCCTCCTTCTCTCTTTCTCTCTCTCTCTCTCTCTCTCTCTCTCTCTCTCGTTCTCCCTCTCTCTCTCTCTCGGAAGAGAGCGAGAGGGTACCGCTCTCTCCGCCCCCCCCAACCTTCTCTCTCTTGCAAGCAAGCAAGGCATGCTCCGCTCCGTCGGGCTCAACCTCTGGCCCGCCCAACACCCAACAGCGTTTCTCAGAGCTCCTCAGACCGCTTTCAGACAGAGATCATGCCCACTCTGCCTGCTGGCGCATGCAACCGGCTCTCCTGCACTCAGATCTTTGCAGACAGCCGCCAGAGGGAGATCAACCGTTGGTGCCCACGCGACCTTTCCGCTCCGCATCCTCGCGCACCAGCCGGCCCGCCTCTTCTGGTCCGGGCGCGTCCCTCCTGCAGTCAATTCCGCCGAGACAGCCTCCAAGATTGCTCGTTGGAGCCTGCGAATGGCGCACGACAACACCTTCCTCTCGTACCACCGGAATGCAATGATCGCCACTGTCGCGGGCGCGGCAATGGTGCAGTACCGCAAGGGTGAAGGCAGGCCGCCACTTGGCGCCGCCTGCCTCTTCGCCATCGGCGGGATGTACATGTATCTCGGCTCCGCACTCTATGTCTACCAGAGTTTTCGTCTGTGCTATACCATGCGGCTGCGCCGCTCGACCCTCGTCTTCTCCATCCTACACGCCAGCTGGCCCATCACACTTTGGTCGATCGCTCTCGCCTGCCTACTTGATGAGACGCCCAAGTGGCTCATCACCGGCTTAGCCAAGGTGGAGGCCTACCTGCCTGTCGCCATCCATCGCTCGCTCTTCTTGCCAGCCGAGTCGCTCCGGCCTGTCGTGCGCATGCTCGCCGTGGTGCACGCACAGGAGACTGCGCGCCTGCGCCGCGGCAGTGTCGGTAAGGCCTTCGCCACAGTCGACGAGGACGGTGACGGCAAGCTCACCTATGAGGAGCTGCTACACGCACGGCGCAAGGCAGGGCTCGGGTCGCCGCACGCGCTCTCCCAAGGCACCGCCTTCACTGCGCACGACGTCAATAATAAGATCTCAGGCGACGGCACCGTGCTAACCGACCTCGACTACGTAGCCATCATTTGGCTCCGCCTCGAGCGCCTTGCCGCCCTCCATAACAAGCTGATGCCCCTTGCGGAAGGCGGCAGCGTGGTGGCAGCTGAGGAGGCGCTACCGATCCTTGAGACGCTCGCGCATACTGTGGAGCAGCTAGAGATAGCGCTACAGGCAGAGATCGCCAGGTCGCAACAAACCTCCTTCGTGCCCGCGCGTTGGCACCGCTACTTTTCTAGTGAGGAAAAGATTCTTTCCGACGAACTCGTCGCGGTGCGCGCACTCGCGCGGCGTTGCGAGGCCATAAAGCGCGACTCAGAGCTCATTCTCTAAGACCGGCGCCAAAACCATGGCGCGTGGTTGGCACACTGCTGTATTCGGCGAATTCCCAGCGTTCTTAGCTTGAGCCTTAGGTAGTGATATGCTACTCCTGACGCTGAGGGGCACGCATTTAATGAGCAATTTACGCGGACTCGTCTACTGTCTACTGCCCAGCGTGTGCTTTGGAGTCACATGTGTGCGCGGCGCGCACGCATGCGGTGCCGACGGATCCACGTATCTGCTAGTATCCGCTAGGGCGTTGCACATTACTCTCTCTTGGTGGAGCGAGGGTGCGGCCGGAGAAGAATGCCAGTGCCATTATAGATAACAACAGTATGGTCCACGAGAATCTCAGGACTAGGTTTACGGAGGTGGATGCCGCAATAGAAGACTCCTATTCCTGCTCAGCGTATTGCTGCTGGATAGCTCGATAGCTCCTCCGTCCACGGCTTTAGAGGTGGGGGAGGCTGGGTTAAAAAACTCTTGTTGGTCCGGAGGCCCAATTTTTTTTATCATGGGACCGGGGGAAGATTCCCCCTCGTCTCTCTCCCCGCTTGAATCCGAATAATCCGAGGCAGAGCGATGCGACCGACCCGCCTGACAGGCCGACCTTCGCCGCGCTCTAGCGAGAGCACGGCGGTGGTCAGCCCCCCCTTGTCGTTGGTGTTCGGACTTAATGGCCCGGGGACACCGGTCGGCGGTCTCACAAGCGTTTCATGCCACCGCACTCGGCTGATTTCTGCTTCACCTGGCCACGCAGCATGGCCGCCAGCCGCCTGCCCCACCCCACACCACTTCCAACCCCAATGTGAGGAGGATGACACCGGCTTGCCTACGCGCTCCTATGCACAAAACCCCATCCAGACTATTGGTATGCTGCCTCCCAACCCCGCAGACGACCCACCCGCGCGCTCGGGAATCTTGGCGAGCATTGCCGTACAGCCCTCTTCGCTCTTCGCGCGCTGCGCTGCCACCGTAGACCGTAGACTGTAGGAGTTCCTGTGCCTGTCGCATTCATCCTAGATGATGCGATTTCTAGGTTCTTATTTCCAGGGACGAACGAAAACGGCTATGCTTCCTGCGCTTTCCGACCTCACGCTCCTCCTGGCACTCCAGCCAGCGAAGCCCGGAAATATGGCACGGGAGACGGTGCTCACAACCCCGTCATCTGTCAGCCATATATCCGCTTTCTGTGTGAGGCTGGCTGCGGAGAGTGTGGATCGGACGAGCACATTCATAAGCTTCTTCGCTCGATCGATGGTGCGGGTTAAGCCTCAGTAGGGGTCCGGCGGGGGCCCCGTCCTTCAAACCCTGGCGGAGAACATCGCGGGCGGTGGGCCCGAACGCCACCGCACCACCATCCCGATCCGATCCCTACGCCGCTTGGGGAGAAGGAGAAGAGCTGTCAACGCAGCGATTCTCCCCCTGTCTCTAGCTCTATTCGGTCTTCGACGGTGGGAGCCTGGGAGCTGCCTTGCCGGCTGAAGCCCCCGCCGAACGGCTATCTCGGAAGCCGGAGTCGACACTGTCGCATCCGCGATCGACCTTTTTGTTTTAGAAGTTGTTTGCGTTTCTATGTTCCCTCCTTGCAGGCTAGCCACGAGTCACCGTCGCAGGGTCCTACATTCGTCCATTCGCCCTTGTTGCCCTCGCCTCCTTTGTCGCCTCCCTTGTCGCCTGCTTGCCCCTCACCTGGCTTACCTCCTTGCGTGCTCCTCGCGTTTTAGGCGAAAGGCGAGAAGCGCTCAATCACCATCACCCACAGCATAGAAAAGCGCTCAATCACCATCACCCACATCAAAGAAAAGCGTTCAATCACCATCAGCCTACACGTGGAACGCGTTCAATCGCCATCACCCCCACCGCATGGAAAAGCGTTCAATCGCGGAAGATCGTGACAAGGACAGGGGCGATGTCGGATAGAAAGCTTAAGGAACAGGCCGATAGCCGATGGTAGGTGTCATAGCCCATAGCCCTGAATCTTCAAATGTTTTTTTTGTGTGTAGGAGGGGTGTGGAGATGGACTGTTCCCAGGATCCGGGTAAGGCTCCTGAGACTCCATCCTTGGCAACCCACGCGTCCGTAGGCGGCCTATCAACTTGGGTAGCGGGTGAAGATACTTGGGAAGGCATTGGGCACGGGTGCAGTGGTGACGGGGTCCGCGCGCGGCGGCGAGGGCGGATTTGGCGGTGCAGAGGGTGGTGATGGGTCCATAGGAACAGATTGAATCAATCTCTAGTGGGTGATTTCTAGCGAGAGACCACACACAACTCAGTAGGGGCTCAAGGGTACGAGGGGTCACGGTACGGCTTCGATCGCAGAGCGCTGCGACGGTTGCTGGGTGCGTACGAAGACACGCCACACCACTTTCTAACATAAACAAGGGCAACACGTAATAAACACGGGGTCATCCCCGGCAGAATTTTTGCAGACTTTTTCCTTGATTCCGGCCGAAGGCGCGGGTTTGAAGTTTGTACTTGTGGAGATGGACTGTTCCCAGGATCCGGGTAAGGCTCCTGAGACTCCATCCTTGGCAACCCACGCGTCCGTAGGCGGCCTATCAACTTGGGTAGCGGGTGAAGATACTTGGGAAGGCTTGGGCACGGGTGCAGTGGTGACGGGGTCCGCGCGCGGCGGCGAGGGCGGATTTGGCGGTGCAGAGGGCGGTGGTGGGTCCATAGGAACAGATTGAATCAATCTCTAGTGGGTACAGTGGGTGATTTCTAGCGAGAGACCACACACAACTCAGTAGGGGCTCAAGGGTACGAGGGGTCACGGTACGGCTTCGATCGCAGAGCGCTGCGACGGTTGCTGGGTGCGTACGAAGACACGCCACACCACTTTCTAACATAAACAAGGGCAACACGTAATAAACACGGGAGCGAATGCCACGGTGGGTCAACAGAGAGAGCAAAGAAGGAACCAATTGGCCAGAAGAGAACTCGTCGTCTCGTCGTCCTAGAGCTAGCCTAGAGAAGGATTGCACACAGAAAAGGCGCGAAAGGGATTCATCCCTGCTTAGTGAAGATCCTACAAGATTCATCGGCGAATAGCGTCTCAACGCGAGCACAGCGGCGTGCACTTTACCTATAGCTTTTCGTAGCTTAGCCATGGAGTAGCTGGTAGACTTAAAAAGTCTAGAAGCTTACAGAGGTGTTAGACTTACAGAGTCTAGATGCTTGAGGTTCTTGAGGGTGTACTTTAGCAAGCAAGATGCTCGCTACTTCCTTGGTCTTCATCGACACGTGCTTACTACTCCCTTGATCTCCATGCCTGGGTGATCAGTCCAGAGCTAGAGCATATTCATATTCCGAGTAGAAAGAAGCCTGTAGAAGCTGCTTGGCCACGTGGGTATAATGGTAGACCAAAATTGAATGAAGTGTAGTGATTGATAGAAGCGTGGAGACGTCGTAGACGTAGAGATAGACATAAGAACGAAGATTGATGACTTACCATCGCGGTTATAACGGTAGAGCGGAAAATAGCGAAATAGCCTGCAGAGGCTCGCGAATGCGACAAGGGGGGCCGCCGGCGCCCGGAGGCCTTCCCTCTCGGCGTGGAGTTGTGCTCGTTGTGACTGTGGAGGGGGTGAGGGGGTTGTGGGTGTGGGTGTTGTGCTGCAGCTTGGCTGTGAGCATGGCGGCCTTGCTCGCGCTGTTCGCGGCGTTGTGTGAGTGTGGCTCGGTGGCTCCGGTGCCCACCTGGCTGGGGGGTTGTCCTGGCGCGGTCGCTTCAGCGACAACGGCGTGTCCATCAAAGCTTCGTCCATCGCGGCGCGAGCGGCGAGCGGCGAGGGCAGCGGTAGCGAGAGAGGGAGGCGGCGCGCGCTTCATGACCCTACTATCTGTTTACAAATAGCAATTGTCCCGAGTCCCGAGGAAAGCTCCATGAGCTCCCCGCAAGAACCGCGTGCCGCGCTAGCTGCCGGCGCGCCCTCGCAGGCAATCTCCAAGAGTGAGAGCAGCCTTGCTCTCACATGTACGGGTACGGGCCCACCCCGGGGGCGGTGTCCGCGATGGAGTCAGTGAGGGGGGCGCGAGGCCCCCTTTTACCCCCACTTAAAAAAAGTAGGTTGAAGATGGCGGGGGGCGAAGGGCTGGGGGAGTGGGGGTGTAGAAAGTACGCTACGTGTAGGTAGTGGTTCCATTCTCGCCGCGCAGTTCGGTCAGAATATTAAAAGTGTTTTTTCAAGAGTTTTTGTTTGTGAGGAGAGGGGGGTGAAGTTGGGTGGGGGGAAGGGAAGGCAGACAGCGGGGACCCCGGGCGAATCCTAGGACACCTAGTGGGAATAAGAGGAGCAAATAGTCATTAAAATGCGTAAGCGCCCGGGCTATTGATGCCACTTGGCACACACGGCCAACTTCGGACTCTCAGACGCTAGCGCGAGCATCGTAGAATAGAAAGGTCGCCTCTAAGGCGGCAAGCACCTACGAGAAGAGACCAAAAGCAGGGGCCAAGCTGCTCAAACACGACGGAAACAGTGAGAGCGGATACGGTTTGTTTCCACGGAATTCTTCCAAGCGGTTGATGGGAGCCCGCGCGAATTGGGAATCGCGAGCCACACCCCAGACTTCACCGAAATGATGTGCACCAGGAGGCTGGCGCATCTTTGCTTGCATGCATGAAGTTCCGGGAAAAATTGTCTTCACCGCTAGAAGGATGCGCCCACACCCCCAAATCCTGAAAAGGCGGCGGAGAGTGCGGCAAGCACCTCTGGCGTTTTGTCGGCTTCGGTTATCTCCTCACACAGCTCGAAGGTGCAGTCCAATTCATCCTCCTTGCACCTACGATGGGCACCGAGCGAGCGGTGAATACTCCCTTACTCCTGGCCACACTTCCCGCGGAAAATCTCTGATCGGCTGGCCATGCCGAGGACACAGCCTACCATGTGAGCAAGGATGCCAGAGCTGTGGAGCGATTAGCGCCTGAGAGAATCCCTAGAGCGGTCGCCTCCCGCAGAAGTCGGAGCGCCTCTGCCATACCGGTATCCTGCACGCTGGCGCGTGAACACGCGCGGAAGAGTAAATCGGCCGCCCTCGCGTCAACCTCGAGCCGTCTTTCGACAATCTCATTCCACACGGCATGCAGTTCGTGCGGCTCCTCCTCAAGCCTGCGAGCTAGCACCTCGGCCAGGGTGGCCGTTCGCGGCTCAAACGGGCGAGACCCGCCCCGTCGCGCCCAATTTCCCCCGCTGCCTCGGGCAGCCGTGCTTTGCGCGGTGGGAGCACTCGAGCTCGCTCCTGGCGCAGAGCGCATGAGCGCCTCGAATGCCGCGTGAAGCTCTATAAATGGAGCGCTCGGATCGTCAGCCACCAGCTCCTCGCTCCTGCGCGTATCAGGGTGCATCTTCTTGGCCAGCTCGAAGTACCTCCTGCGGATCTCCTCCCTCGGTGCCCCGCGTGGGAGTCCCAGCAGTCGGTGAGGGTCTGTGCTGAGTGGCCTCGCAAGAGGAGGCGGTGGGAAGGCCCTCAGGCTGGGAGGCCGAGCGGCGAGGATGTGGCCGAGCGTCCGGTAGCGCATTTGGCACGCGAGTGAGGGGAAAAGAAGAGGGAGGCGCAACAAGGGAGAGAGGGTGGACGAGGAGGAGTGGCGAGGTTGTGAAGAAAGATGCTAGAAGAGAGAGAAAGGGGGTGGGTGGGGGGAGTGGGGGGAAAGAGAACAACTGGGGAGGTTGGGGAAAGGGGCGTGTGCGGGCGGCGGAGAGGAAGAGAGGACCGAAATAGAGACCGGGTACTTTACTATAGAATAAGGCAGTTCATTCAGAAGTGGTGGAGGCTACTGGCTACCGCCTCGTGGGCGTGCCCCTGTCCCCCCCCCCCCCCCCCCCCAGGGCAATCATGGCCCCCAGCAAGCCCGCCAGCAAGCCCGCCAGCAAGCCCGCCAGCAAGCCCAAGCCGCCGAGGGGGCCACTACGCAGACCACGATGGCCACGATACGCGCATGGTGGTGTGTGTCAGCTTTTTGTTAGCCCGGTCACTCACTCATTTTAACCACTATTTTCCACCTCCCCTGGGTGTCCAAGGATTCCTTAGGGTCCCCCCCTACCTGCCCCGCCAACTCCCTCCCTCCTCCGAACGACCCCCTCCCGCCCCACGAAGGGCAATGGCGTCGGTGAGTGACTCCCCTCCCTTCCCCCGCGCGTGGCGGGCTATTTTGGGAGATTCAGGCGGGCGCTCACGGGAGGGAATCGGAATGGTGAATGTGGGGCGCATCACTATTAGAAACGCGGAGCTTCCGCGACGTCCGATCGCGCGCGATCGGCCGAAGAATGGCCTGGAGGTGGTGGCCATGCAGAGCCTAGAGCTCTCGCGAGCAGGGTGGGGGGTCAAGGGTAGGTAGCACGCTGGTGCTCAAGGGTCGCACACACTCGTATTGACCCATCCTGGCCCCTCGCACCGCAGGAATGCCTCGATTCGATCCGGCCCGACGACCAGGGCCACGGCCCCATTGACGTCGACAAGCGCTCGCTCGGACGCCTGGAGGTACAACTCCTCAAGTGCCCATGCGGCGCGGCGGGCCGGTCGCGACCGGGCCATTCAGGACCTGCCTTGAGCCCCTCAAAGCCTAGGGAATCTACAAGACTTCCCGTGCACTGATGATAACAAGGGCGCGGGGGTAGGCTAACCGTTGGGAAAAAACCCACGACGAGGAACACCTGCGAGGACGAGCGCGGGGGAAAACCGCGGCAAGGAGGGACCCAGGCGATCGCAAAGCAAAAGGACCAGGTCTGGGAATCAGGACGCACGGGCCACAAGGAGGCGCAAACAGGCAAGGAGCGAGTGATGAGCTACGAGTGACGAGCGGCGCGTATAACGCCTATCGAGTAAAGAACGACTAACGAGTAAAGTCAAAGGCCGCGGACGAGATCGATCGCGAATGCGACAATAATACGACGCTGATGTGCATGATCTGTTGGGTGTGACAGAGATACAGAGATGTGGCGGCCGTGCAAGCGCGTCGAGTTCGCTGTCACCTGTGTCGGCATGCTCGTCGGTCGGTCGTGAGTGTGGGAGGCTGAGGTCGTCAAAAAGTTGGTATCTAAGAGCATGTGCGCATGTGCAGGCCCGCGCCAGGGGTCAGGGTGGGAGGTGGTCTGGCAAGCGTGTCAGACATCGGCCGACGGTCCGGCGGACCCTCCGCGCGCGGGGGGTCGGGAGCAATGGCGGGTGACGTTTCAGAGGGCCCAGTTGAGGTGAGATCTGAGATCTGACGGGACCCAAAGGCGGGCACCAGACTTGAGCGGCCAGCGGCCAGGGGCTGGCAGGGGGGAGGAGGGTGGGGTGCCGTCGCGCACCACTTTGGTGGGAGGTGCACCCGTCGTTGGCCCGCGAGGGGGGCCATTGCGAGGGGGAATCCCAGGGTCCTACGACGCCATCATTTTCGTAGGACGCGGTCCTATAATGTAGGACGGAACTTTTTAGCCGATAATGGCAAGACGAAGAAGGTTATGAGCTGCATTTGTCATTTGTGCATTCGTGCTTAATTGTAATTATCATCTGTCCAGATAAAATGTTAAAGAACGCAGCATTTAGATTAAACTGTGGGGACATCCGACATCCGATGGCTCACACCGAGTTTGTCCCACATTCGACGGAACGCGACCTCATCAGCAAGAAGGGGGGGTGCTGCTACGGTCGCCTCGATGCGTCGATCGAGCAACGCAAGCAGCACGTGTCATGTCCACTGAAATGGGCGGCAGCAGCTCATTGTGATTCTAGCGCCGGAAGTGAAACAAGTGAAATGGCACGCGTGGAAGGCATGCTGCACAAAACGTAAGCACGAGGCTGTGCCACAGAGACGAGACTCATTGGGCTAGAGCATCCTCAAGTCACAGTGTCAGAATTGCGCGCCATGAGCTCGTCGGCGATGGCGACGAAGAGGGGCGGGACAAACTCCTTCTTGCGCGACACTCTGCCAGGCGCCATTCGAAAAAGCGCGGCCGCACCCAGCTCGCCCGCGAGCTGGCGTGTCTCGGCCGCTAGGGGTTGCGCGTCGAAACCCGCAGCCTTGGCAAGCACACGCTCACGCTTTCCAGCCACGACCACGTGCGTCTCGAGGTTCAGTATGTCGACGATGCCAAAGAACAAGGCATCCTCTTGGTCGTGCATCCTCTCACCATCGTTGTCGTCACCCTCGGTGGCCGGCGGGAAGAGCTCGGGCTTGAGCGTCGCAAGCTCTTTGACGATCTCCGGCGTGCGGGCCAGCAACGCGGCGGCGTCGGTCGTTTCGACCACGCTGAAGCCGAGCCCCATCCCACCGGGAAGCGTAAACTTCTTGAGGTCGCCGGCGCAGAGCGCGCGCGCTGATAACGCGGCTAGCGGCGCGCTCTTTGCTGCGAATTGTTCGCGAACGAGCCCGGCAACATTGTGCGTGCGTGTGTAGCGTGCTAACACGGCCACTGTCTCGCGATCATGATCGGTGGCAGTAGGCGAGCGCAGATTGAGCGTGTCGGACAGGATGGCCTAACGAGTAGCGGGGCGTGTGTGCATGTTCAGCTGAGACATCGCCGCGCCCGCCGCCCATCGTGCGCAATTCACCTGCAGCAGCACGCCGGCGACGTTCTTTGGAATGGCCTTCTTGTGCCGTACAAACGCCTCTGCGATGATGGTAGAGGTCGAGCCAACCGGTCGCATATGCACGTGGAGCGGTGCTTTGGTCTGGATGGTGGCAGACTGCAGGGCATGGTGGTCGATGATGCCCACTACCTGCGTGCGTATTGGGAATGGAAGGCCGACATTGGATCGCGCGCTCAGCGTATGGACCCCCCGCACACAAGCCTGGCTTTCGCCAGCCCTTGCGTACGAGCGCTACGTGTGGTGACCGCTCGCCTGCTCTTGCGCGACCGCGCTGTGTAGCTGGGTCGCCTGCTGGAAGTCGACGAGGCACACGCGGCTCTGCCCTCTCTCCGCCATCAAATCCTCAATGTGTGCGGGAGGCTGGACGTTCCAGCGTGCAAGGACGTGCTGCGTCTCTGCATCCATCTCGCTCGCCCGCGCTGGCTCACCGTCGTAGAGCCATGCGGCTCCAATCGCAGAAGCGACCGAGTCGAGGTCAGCATTCGTGTGACCCACAAAGATGCAGCCGCAGAGCTCGTGAGGCTGAGAATGCGAGCGAGCGGCCACACGCCAGAGGGAGCGGGGAGAGGAGCCACTGCATAGCAGAGGCAGGCAAGACGACATGATCCCGAGCGCGCTCTCCTCGACTCCCTCTCTCGCACCCTCTCGCTCTCCTTCTCTCCCTCCCTCCCTCTCCCCAAGGAAGCGGCTCCGCTCTCCCCCCCCTTCTTCACCTTCTCCCTCGTCTTCTTTCCCTTGGCTTCCTCTTCTCTCTTTCCCCTTCTTCTCTTGCCAGGTAGATCTAATCTAATCCCTCGTCACATTCCTCTTCTCAGACGGTGTCTCAGTCCGGTCGACCGCACACAGTCCACGAGAGAGTGGTGGTCTCCTGAGGATGGAAAATGAAAGTACCTCTCGAGTCCTTTCTCTAAACCGTCCACCATCTTCCCTCCGTCTTCTTCCTATATCTCTCTCCCTTTTCTCCTCTCTCGTAGAGATGCTCTCTCTCTCGGGCTAGACTCGTGTTGTGCTCAAGGAGCAGTATGTACTCCAGTAGGAGTACGTAAGAGTACGCTGTTCTTCTTCTCCCTCTCCAAGGGCGAGAGAGAGGGCGGGGTCGACCATCATCAATCCTCTCCATCTCCCCAAAGGAGTCTTCATCAGGGACACGCGCGCGGGGGGGGGCGGCGGCTCTCTCTCTCTCTCTCTCTCTCCCCCCCCTCTCTCCCTCTCCTTCTCCCTCTCCCTCTCTTCTCTCTCTCTCTCTCTCTCTCCCTCTCCCTCTCTTCTCTTTCTCTCTCTTTCTCTCTCTCTCTCCCCTCCCTCCCTCCCCCCCCTCTCTCTCCTCCTGCACTCTCGATAAGAATCCGTCCCCCTCGCGCCCGTCTTACGTTCTCCGACCGCCGCCTTCTCATCCCCCCCCCGCGCCCCCTCCCGCGGCGGGCTCCATTCCCGCCCCCCCCCCCCCCCCCCGCGCCCCCCCTTTTCCCTCTCCCGCCGCGCTGTCCTCGCGTATGGTGTACTTTCAGTGCCGCCGGGATCGACCGACAGATCTTCAGTCGCCGACTCGACGCGCCGCGCCGGCGAGAGAGATCCGCTTCCATTCTGCCACGTCTCCTTCTCACAAAGGCAAAGGTACATCGCGCGCGGGGGGCGGGGGGGTCCCTCTGTGCGGGGGAAACAGAGGTGGTGAGGAAGGTCAAAGGTGGTACTCTACGGGAAGTGTGAGGGTGCGGGGTGTGTGTGTGCGAGAGAGGTAGGAAAGTAAGAGAGGTGCCCTAGAGAGGTGCGAGAGGTGCCTAGATGGGAAATACGTATTTACCGTATTTGGCCAAAGACCAAATACATATGTATTTGGCTGTATTTGAAGCGTGTCCTGGGTAGTAGGCCTCGAATGTATTTGAAATGTATTTGGCCGGAGGCCAAATACATATGTATTTGGCTGTATTTGCAGGCCCCTGCACCGTATTTCCCATCTAGGGAGAGGTGCGAGAGGTGAGAGAGAGAGGCTCGAGGGCAGCTGGTGCTGCGGCACGGCGCGCCACTCCATATGGCTCGGGGAAGAGTCCGAATGCACCTAGAATCGCACTCTTCCTTCTTCCTTGGACCTACACAGTGCCTAGGTAGTTTTAGTGTAAAGAGTGCACCACCATGGCCTCCTAACCAACGGCCAAAGCCTCGCCACGGTTCGCCCCCTCCCCCCGAGGGTGTCCCCTGTCATCTCCCTGCTTTGGGTGTCCAGGTTTGCACTGACAGCCCACTAAACAAGGTCCGGCAGCCATGGGGTCAGCAAGCGAGCGCCGAGCGATTCCCAAATTGGTATACTACCCTCGGGGAGACCTCAAGCGATCGGGTCGCGGCGGCAACAAGCGTAGTCGCAGCGCACATTACAATCTCGCTGGTTTTATGCCAGATTGTACTCCCTGCAATGACGTTGCGCGAGTGTGTGCGTGTGCGTGATCCCGTTTCAATGTCCGTAGTCTGCTTTCGACAGCGACGCTGGACGGTGACCTTAAGTATTTTAATGATTGGATCAACAAAAATAAAACACTTGATTTTCTCGTAAACGCCCGGTTTCTTCTGTCGTTTGTGCTCAAATCGACTGTGAAGAGGGCTCCTTCGGACATCGGTCCACTGCGATGGCGCCTCGGAGAGGGGTGTCCGATGGGCCACCGGCTAGCTCACCCACCTACCTGACTCCTACCTGATGTACCTGACGTGAGGCCTGACGCGACTACACTGATCATAATGGTTTCCGCAATCACAGTGTGAGAAAAAGTCCCGCTGGGGGACAATAAGAAAAAACTGGGCTCAAGCGGACAAGTCCCCGGCACCCGGGGAGACAGCCGCGAGAGGCGAGGCGGGAGAGGAGAATTCTCTCGGGGGAGGATTAGAGAGGGTGAGGGCCCGGCGAAACAACTGTAATGCAGCGACCGGGAAACATAAGTTCTCTGTCGTTCACCGACGAAGTGATTTGACAACTCTACGATAGATCGATTTATTTATCATAAACATATCATTAAATTATGTTACGAATGGTGCCCCCAGCGCCCTTTCAAACATGCCACACACACTAGAAATCAGGCTCTAGACGCGCACATATGGACTGCCTGCGCGTCGCCATGCGGCGCACAGACAGTCCATACACATATCTTACGAATACACACGCGCACTGCCCCCCCAATTCCCGGATGGGACAACAGGTACAAGGTCAACAGGTTTCGGGGGCCTCTTCCTATTAAGAGGACCTATTGACAGGTCGCAATAGGTCCGTAACAGGTCAAAATAAAACTCATTTTACTAATATTATAGATGTATGAGTATGTGATGTATATTATGAATATGATTGGCTTCTGACTTCTGAGCTAAGTTACTAGGGAGAGGAAGGGATCCGAGATGATTTGGGCGTGGCTACGATAGCGGTACCTATAGTATAGGCCTATAGCCACGCGCGAGGCGAGAATATTGAAAGGTTTTTTTTTACCTATTACCTATTAACAGGTAACAGGTCTGGTAGGCCTCTTGACCTCTTAATAGAGCCTATTAGAAGCCTATTGTCCCATCTGGGCCCCAATTCGACCCCTTCGAGCCCTGTAGCCGATCTGCTGACCGGCCGCGCCTGCCGAGAGAGACGCCAACTCTGACTTTTCAGCCAGGGAAGCTTGCTGCGAGGCGGGTGTGGGCTGGGGCGGGGTCAGGTGCTGGGTATGGCACACCCAGGCCAAGGCCGGGCGGGGGGCTCGCGCTGCGCGCGCGCTGCTCGCACCTGGCTTCTGGCGCTCGTCTGCGCGCTGCGAAGGGGGGGGAGTGCGAGAACGACCCGGAGGTGAGCGCGGCGAGCGTGAAGGGGCACATCGCGGCAGGCAGCGTGGGGGGGGCTTACCACTGGTGTTGGCCGCGCGAGTACACCCCTGTGGCAAGCTGGGCTGCCAGAGAGGAGTGGGGGAAGGGGGGGGGAGGGGAGCGGCGCGCGGCGGGCCTCCGCGGCCGCTGCAGCGGCTAAGTCCCCGGCACCCGGGGAGATAGCCGCTGGAGCGAGCCCTTATTGTCACCTTTCGGCACCAGAACCTCACACTGTGGAAGGATGAAGGGTGCTCAAGGAATCGGAGTTAGGGCTGGAGTGGGAGTCGCACTGACCCTGCTTCTCTTCCTAGTAATGTGGAAAGTGAAAGTGAAGTTGTGGCGCTTTTCGAGGACGAAAAATATGCGTCTCATCCTGGAGGTGGAGGAGAAGCTGAAAAAGAAGAAGACGTGAACCCTCCAAACTCCAAACCCCGAGGGAGCAAGAGGCGGAGGGCAAAATAGGGGAAGATGGGGGAGGGTGTCGTGCAAGTAGAACTTATACCACCCACATGGGGGTAGCTGCCAAAAAATAACCAAACCGCTGAGGTTGCAGCCTCTTGAATGCGACAGTTCATAGACATTTCATGGTACAGATGTGCCCCATGCTACACACACACACGTCGGGCAGTTGGACACAGCCGCATACAGATGGGTGATGGGGAGGTCACACAGATGAAACAACGCAACCTTTGGCGGAACCGGACTCTTTGCTCATCTCGCCCCTTGGGAGCTCGTCCTGAGCTTTTGGTACTTGACCTCCGGCCGTCCGGTTGTTCCCGTCGTTGTCGTCTTCCAGCGCACATACATCAGAGCTGCCACAGTCAGCTACCTCTCCCTCACAGCACCGCTTGAGTCTCGCAATGTCTTCCGTCTTCAATGGGTTGAAGTGGCATGTCAAATCACTGCCATAGAGAGGCTCGATGGAGAGGACAAGCGGCAAGTTTCCTGCGCCCTCAGCGTGCACATCCAAGCGCAACCGCCTGCCAGTTGCGACTGGGAGTGATAGGAGTGCAATCGGCCGGCCGAGGACTTGGGCAGCTAGCGCAGGCGTGAGGTCGACGTCGGCGTACTCGCCGCGCGTACCGAGCGCAGTCAAGTAGCCCTCAGTGTCCATGCCCTCGGGCAACGCGTGAACCCGCTCCTCGAGCCAGCCGCGTCCGCGGTCGGAGCGTGCCCACTCGGCGCACCTGGCGCGCAGTGCAACGCCGTCACCCGCGCTGTCGGCCGTAAGCACGGCGAGTGACGTGAAGAAGCAGTCGCCGTCGGCGGGCACCCGTGCCGCTCTCTCGAGCTGGAGGCTCTCCAGGATCCTGTCGGTCTTGCCATCGAGCTCCGCCTGACCCTGCTCGCGACTGTCCTCAGTTGATCGCGACGCCTCCATTGCCACAGCAAGACGCGCCGCCTCGTCCGCCGCGTCGCCCCGGCGTCCACGAGCCGCGCGCGCCGCTCTGCTCGATCGATCTTCAACCACCTGCTCGGCCGCCTCTACTCGCCGCTGTTTGCGCTGGTCTGCCGCCTCAAGCCACTCACTCTCTTGTCCAAGCGCGGCGTCCTGCAGGGTACGCAGCACCTCCGCCTGCCGCCCAACCGCTCTCTCGCCCAGAAGAAGCCGCAGGGAGGCGCCAGATCCCCTCCTCTTGGCCTCGAGAGTTGCTCCCTGCGGACGAGAGAGAGCCAGCTGAAGGGAAGGGAGGGAGAAGGAGGCGAGAGAGGCAGCCATCTTGGCGTGGAGCTCGTGGAGGAGCGGCTCGACCTCACTCGGCTCGCAGGTGGAGAGCCGGCGGGCGAGAGGGGAGAGGGAAGCGGGAGGGGGCAGGGAGTGGGGGGGCATCCCACCGCGAAGGCAGGGGGGCGGGGGGGGGGGGTGGCAAGCGGCTGCGGCTGCATGAAGAGAGGGGCGCGGAAGCACAAGAAAGTGGTGCGAGTACGTGAGAGAAGCGATGTCGGAGGGAGGGGGACGGATCGACTCGGTCCTCTCCGCACCGCCTTGGTGGGACTCATCACTCGAAAAAAAAAAGGAGGGGAACGGCCTGTTCGACGAAGAAAAAAATGACCACACCCACCCGACCACAAGGGGCGGGCAAACTTGAAAAAACAACGTGCAGGCCTATACAAAGTAAACACAAGACGTGTGGTGGGTGGGTGGGAGGGAGAAGGGAGAGAGAGACGTGCATGCGCGAACAACGAAGAACACCACACTGCCTGAACACTGCCTGCGGGGAAGACAGCTTTTCTTAGTTAGACGCGAGTTGAGAGTTGAACTGCAAAAGTGCAAAGTGCAAAGTGCAAATAAGTGCAAAAGTGCAAAACCCTCAACCTCTACCCTGGTGGGCTGGAATCTGAAATATAGGATATCTCTTAAACGGCGAAGCACCTCAGGAGGTGCTGCGCGCCAGCGCCATGGTAGGGCGGTCAAACAGGAAACAGGGGCTTTTTAACTATTAGTAAGGGTTGGGCTGTACTTTTTGACCGTGGCGCAAGGCCCAATACAAAACCTTCAGGAGGCCCTCCACCCCCACCACCTCTTTCACCACCGCCTTTCTCACCCCCTTGCGAGCCGCTCTTTTGCTCTTCGTGTGTTTTGTCTTCCTGTGAGCGCAGTCGCGACCGGAGAGGCGGGAGGCCATCTGTGATATGTAGATTCAAAGTTAGAAAGCTATTTTGAGTTTACTAGCACATTTGAGAGGGAGGGGGGGGGGGGGAGGGGGGGGGGGGGGGGGGGGGGGAGGAGACCCGGCCGCCGTCCAGCACCGCCTCTCTCTCTCTCTCTCTCTCTCTCTCTCTCTCTCTCTGTCTCTCTCTCTCTCTCTCTCTCTCTCTCTCTCTCTCTCTCTCTCTCTCTGTCTCTCTCTCTTCTCTCTTCTCTCTTCTCTCTCTCTCTCTCTCTCTGTCTCTCTCTCTTCTCTCTTCTCTCTCTCTCTCTCTCTCTGTCTCTCTCTCTTCTCTCTTCTCTCTCTCTCTCTCTCTCTGTCTCTCTCTCTTCTCTCTTCTCTCTCTCTCTCTCTCTCTCTCTCTCTCTCTCTCTCTCTCTCTCTCTCTCTGTCTCTCTCTCTCTCTCTTCTCTCTTCTCTCTCTCTCTCTCTCTCTCTCTCTCTCTCTCTCTCTCTCTCTCTCTCTCTCTTCTCTCTCTCTCTCTCTCTCCCTCTCTCTCTCTCTCTCTCTCTCTCTCTCTCTCTCTCTCTCTCTCTCTCTCCCTCTCTCTCTTTCTCTCTCTCTCTCTCTCTCCCTCTCTCTCTCTCTCTCGCTCTCTCTCTCTCCCTCTCTTCTCTCTCTCTCTCGGATCGTTCCTGCCTCCCCTCCGCTTCTCCTTACTAGATCTAGATCTCTCTATCTCTCTTCCTCTCTTCTATTTTCTCTTCCTCTCTCTTCTCTGCGCCTGCCTTGCCTTCCTCTCCCGGCCCCTCGCTTTCTTTCTCTCCCTCTCTCTCTTGCGCGCTCGCTCTCCTCCCTTGGCTCCCTCTCGCTCTCCCTTCCCTTGCCTTTGCTTGCCGTGGCGTTCGTTCCGTCCTAGAGGCGCCGGCTGCACCAGCACCTCTCCCTCTCTCTCAAACACACAGCAGGAGAGAGAGAGGGAGGGCGAGAGAGAAGAGAGAAGAGAAGAGAAGAGGGAGGGAAGAGAGAGAGAGGAGGAGGAGGAGGAGGACACAAGGCCAGCGTGAGAGAAAGAGGGCGAGGCCTGGCCGGTGGAGGGCGGCGACAGTGCGATGGCTCTGCGCCCCATCCGGCCAACGGCAGCGCGGCGCTCGCGTGCTCGACGTCACCGGCCTTCCGAGCTGCTCGCTGCCACTCGTGACTTCGGCTTGGCGCTGTCGGCGTTCTTCGTCTTCCCGTTCCTGCCGTTGCTGCTTACGCTGCTCATGCGAGCATATGCATTCGCGCCTGGACTTGAGGCAGTCAAGCCGCCCCCGCTCCACATGGC
The DNA here is from genome assembly GCA_018136815.1 of Isochrysis galbana. NCBI lineage: Eukaryota > Haptophyta > Isochrysidales > Isochrysidaceae > Isochrysis > Isochrysis galbana. The sequence continues at coordinate 2,047,394 of CM030940.1, read as the reverse complement.
CGCGCAGACAAATCAGGTGGCCCCCGCCACAGCGTGTTCTGCTCGATTGAAGCACAAGTATCCCCGACTAATGTGGCACAGATCAGCCAGTGGCACATTTGCTCAATTGAATTAGGGCTTCCGCCAGTGGTTATGCATGTCCCACGGAGTCGTATGGTCACTCAAAGTACTTATCTCTCTGTCTCGCTCTCTTTCACTTTTATTTCGCTTCCCGGCAGGTGCGGTTGGTGCAGGAACTTCTTGCTGATGGCGTGCGCCCTGATGCGGGCAAGTGCCTCGACGCATTTGGGACAACCGCGCTCGGCCAGCTCACAACCAAGATGCCCTACGTGGCATGGGGTTGCGCCGCCTCCGAGACGCCCCTCTACGCCGCCGCCGCTGCCGGCCAATATGGCGCCGCCGAGGCGCTACTGCGAGGGGGCGCATCGGTGCACCGCGGCCAGCGACGTCTCTTCGAGGTGCGCACGCCCATCCTTGCGGCAGCTGAGGCGGGCGATGGCGAGCTCGTTGCTCTTCTACTCAGACACGGTGCTCGTCTCTCGTCGTGTCGTCATGCACGCCTCTGCTTTGATTCCACCGCACGCCGTCGGTCGGCATTGATCCGGTCGCTTGTTCGGCGACTACGGCTACGGCCCGTCGTACGCGTGGGCTGGGGCTTTGCCCGAGGAATCGCTGAATTCTTGTGGGGTGGGGCACTCGCTGTGCTTTTTGGTCCCTTTTCATTCCTTTGGTTGCTTTGGAAGCCCCCTGGTGACGGGGCGGACGTCGAGGAGCTCGCTAGGCTTTTACCAAGGGGTTTGTGACCTATTGGAGACCGACCTTGTCTGCCGGCATGGCAGGCGCAGCTGTGCGCTCAAACACATGACTTTCCTCGGATGTGCCACCGGTAGTTCGACCTCAAATTGATTAGATCAGTAATAGCGAAACCTACGGCTTGGCCTATTTGTAGGGTGCTTGCGACGACTTTCCCAAAGTATGCGGCAGACAAGATGTCCGTGGTCACTTGGGAACCAACATTGCTTGCAGCTTGTTGGGGCATGCGCACGAGGCAGCAAACTAAACTTGCAGAGTCTTCTATTGTGCGCACGCAGGGCATCCAAAATCTCTCTATGTACGGGAGGGCCATTTTATTCAATATTGTAATATATAATATTAGGTTACTACTATGCATTATACGGCACGCATACGCATAGCAACTGCAACTTGCTATAGTGGGTTGCGGCATGGGCCAGCGCGCCGGTGCGATTCTCCCCTCCTCAGGGCCCCCCGCCGAAGGCGGCCGTCCAGACACCAAAGACCAGTCGCTGGCGAAGCGGCCGCGCAGGTGGTGCGTCCAATCCCGGTCGGCCACACCACACACCGCGAGCCATGCTGGCCCCCTGCCATGGGGGCCATGGGGGAGCCAGCGGGACCCAACGGGACAGCAGGCTGCAGGCTGTTGCGATCCCAACTAGACGGCACCCGGCGGGCGACTCCACCGACCCACAGGGCATGCCTTATGGCAGAGGCCCCTCTCGCCCTGGCGACGGCCGCGCTGACCCGGCAGCGCGGCCCGAGATCGGGTGGCTATGTAGAGCACAAGGGGAGATGCCGTAAGGCGGGAAGTGGAAGTGGAAGTGAGAAGTGAGGGAAAGGGAAAGGAGGACGCGGACGGCGGACGGGCGTGGTTACGCAGAGTGACACCGCAATGCCGAATGCCGCGCGCGAGGCAAGAATATTAAAAGTTTTTGTTCTCGCAGGAGAGAGCGTGATCAAATATCGATGCAGCCCTAGCGAACCCGACGAGTGTCGGTGGTTGGCAGACCCAGACCCCTTGTTTTGCTACTGTGGGGCTCGGCCGCCCAATGGCCAATGGCCGCGTTCAGAGGGGCTCTGGGCGAGCTCTCCAACCCGATGTAAGCCCAAATGTCGGCGGTGCTCCCGCCAGTGCTCAGTCCCCCTCCACGCCCTTTGTCCCCTACGCTCCGCCATCCGTGGCCCGTGACAGCTTCCATGGCCTATGGCGCCCCTCCCTTCCCTTTGTCTAAAAATTTCTTTGTCACAAGCCAAAACCAGCCGCACCACCACCACCTTACCACAACAGCAAGAGTGTTGAGTGCTAGAGTGGAGAGTCCTGCCGCAAGTGTTCCAAAGAGACCCCAAACTATAGTCCGAATCAACCCTTGGGCATGATGCGAAACCTTGGCGTCATGCGTGGGCATCATTGAGCTAGAGCCTAGTTTTGCAAATATTGGTGCACGATAAGAAGCCTGCAAGATGTCTGAGTGGCCCTCCCCCCCACTAACTCCTTGGCATCCTACTAAAAGGCTTCGTGGGAGCCGCTCCATGCGCAGAGGCGCTTTGCTGCTCACGTGAAAGAGAAGCACTCGCGCGCAACATCGACACCATTTCCTCCAACTCAGCGACATGAGCTCGTCTCAATTGATCCATTTCGCTTCGGTGAGCGCTCTCGCGCTCTGCCATAGCCGTGCGGCACGCCTGCGAGACGATGCGCTGGACGTAGGTGAAGCATTCGTTATGTGAGGCTGTGCGGGTTGCGGCCATGAGCACGCTTACCTGCTCTGTCAAACTGGCTTTCAGCTTCGCCGATTCTAGTTTACACTTGAGATCTTCATTCTCGTCACCAAGTTGGTTCAGTTTTTCACGGAGCTCAATTGGAGAGCGCGCCAAGGGATGCCGCAAGACTTCGGTCGGATCTGAGGCAAAGCCAAAGACCTCTGACCACCTGCCAATACCAGGAGGGTGACACTCAGTGTCGATCACCAAACATCATTGATGCGGCCGCAAGGATGGGCTGCAGTGCCCTTAACACGAGGAGAACTCACTGCTTCATAAGGGACTCGAGGTACAGCACGCGCGCGCGCAGCTGGTCGTCCTGGATTCGGAGCGGTGAGACTAGGCCTTTGACGCCGTTCGCCAGCTCGAACAGCAGCCGGCTCGCACGGCCTGACTGAATGCCCTGCCCTTTAGTTAGGTAATAATCGCACATCTATGGGGTGGGAAGTGATGCTTCAGCTGGAGCGGCATGGTACGATGCAACATATCCCGACACCTGCGAACTGCCGAGCTACGCACCTTCTCGATCTCTGCGTACGAGGGTCCGGGGAGAGAGCGAAAGGAGAGGCCGCTGCTGTACGTGCTCACGTGCCGCATTACTGGCTGCACTGGGGCGCTCGACCAGTCATGGACGGAGGCTGCGACGGCGATACCCCCCATCGCGAGCGCTATGTCTGAGTGTGGTAAAGCGGCGGCACCGCTTGCGGAGGAAGGAGGGAGGAAGGGACAAAGAGAGCCGGCGAGGGGTCGAAGTGGGTGGGTGGGAGCGGGGAGGGGGGCAAGGGCGACAGAGAGATGGGCAGGGGAAGAAAAACAGAGGGCTGGCTCTGTGTGGGAGGGACGAGAGAGAGAGAGATAAAGAGAGAGAGTGAAGAGAGAAAAAGACGGAGAGAGAGAGGGACGAGAGGGAGAAGGAGACCCTTCTTTTGAACGTCTCCTCGGGGTGGCGGGAGAGAGCCGAACCACACCAAGTTTTAAACTGTAGGGTATAGAAGTAAGCGGAAATGCTCTTCTACGAGTATAATGGTGCCATCCATGTTGTGGGTGGGGCGCAATCCTGGATAGGCCCAGGCCAGGATATCCGGGATATCTATTTGGATATTTGGGCAACTTTGCCGGAAATAGATATCTTTTGGATATGCCTGGGATATTTGGGCGTGTGTTGAGGCGGCGGCGCCTAAAAAAAAACCTATTGTCCATCTTCGGAGAGCAAGCTGCGAGCAGCGAGCAGCGAGCAGCGAGCAGCGAGGTGGAGAGGGGTGACGAGGGCGCTCTGCCGCCGAAATGCCACAAGGTGGGCTTGCACTGCTTGCCCCTACCCGCGTCGCCATACCATTGCACAATCACCCTTATGCCGCTCGTGGCTCGCGGCTTGCCGTTTGGGGCAGCTGCATAGCTGCATCATCAGATCAGTCATCATGCGCTCGCGCGTGCGACGCGGCGAGTGAGTCACACACACAGCCCAGCTTGCTGCCCTTGCCCTTCCTTGCCCTTGCATACGCGCTTGAGCGTCATCGTCACTCACCCGCCTGTCATCTCCTTGTCCTTGCGCAGTATCGAGCCGCTCGAGGCGCGCCACGGCGCGCCTGCGCAGGAACGACTGTGAACGAACGGGTATTTTCATTGTTACAGTGTATGTTTGGTGCAAATAGCAAATAAATCGTGCGCCCTCTTTCTTTGGCGGATCAAGTGGAGGCGTCAGTGTTATTGCGATTCAATTGCAACCAGCGGAGGAAAGTTGCGGCGTCGGGCGTAGATGTTTATTTATGATTTGTTACTATGGTGTGCCGAGGTGTAAAAAAAATATTCTTGAAGGTGCCTACTACTTTGCTATCCCCCGTCCCTCTCGTTGGGGACTTCCCCTGACATCGCCCTTGCCCCACCCTCTCTCCCCTTTCGCCCCCCCCCCTCGGTCCTTTTTATTCGGTTTTGGGGGGTCGTAGGGGCTGACAAGAGCTGCCGGCAACTTTTGGAGCAACTTTGGGGTGTTTGAGCGTGCGAGCAACTCGCAGCATCTTTAAGGGTCACGGGCAACATCGAGCAACTCGAGCAACTTACCGAGCAACTTTACTACTTTTTACCCCTTAGTTATTATTTAGAACTTAGAGACTTAGAAGGGGGGGGGGGTCGCGGCGCAAGTGCGGGGGGGGGGGAGCGCGAGTGGGTACTTGCTCGTGTTGTATTCCTGCCCATCTGAAGGCTGTAGGCATGAATATTCGTGTAAGGTACGCGCTCACAATTACAATTGAACAGTTCCCCCGTGTTGCCACTGACGCACAAGACACACAGATTCGGATTCCCCATGGTCTCAAGTCCAGGTTTGCAGATTTTGGTCTCGAAATTTGCGATTCGAATTTTGTTTTGCTGTTACTATAATTGTTGGCTCGTTTATGGTAATAAACCGGCATGACTTCGACTTCTCGTTCTGCAGTCGCTCTGCGAGACTCTCTCTCTCTCTCTCTCCGTCCGCCTCTCCTCGGCCGACGGCAGGAAGATTCGTCCAAAACATTCTCCGGTCCCAAGATATCTCGTGGGGGATTCCAATCGCTTCAGTACTATATCAGCAGGCGGGAATGCGCGGTTTTCTGGGACCCAGGTCTGACCCCTTTCCGCGTGAGGGGGGAGGGGGGGAAACCAACAACTTCCTGGGGACGCTGCGTCACTCGGCGCGGAGCGCTGCGCGAGCGAGCCGACTCCACCAGAAAGAAAGTTGTTTGGGTCCCCCCCTCCCCCCTCACGCGGAACGGGGTAACGGGGTCAGATTTCGAAGAGAGGGCCAACGTTCTGCCTTCAGGCGGCTCCGCGTCGCGATGGCTGCTGCTGCTCAGGCGTTTCGGAGGAACGACTGGTTCAGCCGCACGGGCTGCTGATCCCAAAAAAAATGCTACACGGGCGAGGGGTGTATGTAGTTGTTTTTATTGTATACCCTCCGGGGTGGCGTACGGGGGTGGGGGGGGAAACAACTTTCTGGGGACGCTGCACCGCTTGGGCGGGGAGCGAGTCAAGGACGACCGATGCCTTTTTTCCTTCGATAAGACAAAGACCACCGCCCCTTAGGCATGTCTTCGCCTTCAGTGGCTTTGACCCAATCTCTTCTGAACCCTGATATATTCACAGGAGAGATCGCCCCGTTTGGTTTAGTTTGTGTGGCTCTGTGCCCTCGAGCTTTTTGTAGCAACTTCACCGTGTTCCCAAGCGAGTCCCCCCCGAGTTCCCGAGTCTATACCCCGAGTCAACGAGTCAATACAAGTCAAGCACGCGCCTGAGCCACCTGTCGCATTCATCCTAGATGATGCGATTTCCAGGCTCTTGTTTCCAGGTCCTTCGCCGTGCGGCCACACGGTGAAGCTCAGGTACATCTAGGTTGGTAGGGTTCGTCCCTAGCGATCTAGAATTCGAGTTCTTGTTTCGTTCCTTCTAGCCTGTTTGTCAGGTCTAGATTCCAGGTTTCCTCCTTTCGGGTAATCTTGACCCAAAGGAGCCAGGTCGCATGTCACTCGCTGCGCGCTTGTCTCAGGCTCTCGAGTTACCTTGTGAAGGCTTGTTTAGCTTCTTGCAAGGCTTGTCGTTTCTTGTTAGGTTCCGGTTCTTTCTTGGGACCTGCTGACTTTCGTTGTTGTCCAGGCCTGTTCTTCGTAGGTTCTGCTTGGCCTGGTTAGGGTTTCGTTGAATCCCCGCGTTCGGCGTTTGGCGTTGGCGTTCGGAAACTTCCTCTCACATTCCCTAGGTCCGCTACCCTTGGCTTGTAGGTCCTTGCTTCTTTCTTCTCGGTCAAGGTTTTGGCGAGCGAGTCGGTTGCTCTAGCCGCTCGAGATTTGAGGTTTAATTTGCCATCTCCCCTTGGAGATCGGTGTAGGTTCGCTTCCTAGGTGAGGGAATCTTTCCCCTTGATGCAAGTTACATGCAAGCCTTGGCCCCTTTGGTGTTTCTTCCCCTTGGTTGCTACTCAGGGTTGTTCTTTAGAAGCGTCTAGAAGGTTCACGCTCAACGGCAAGATTTATCCGGTCGTGAAGACATCTCGTTGCGATCTGTATCCAAAGTGATCGCCGTGGTCGCGCGACATGACGCTCCCCTTCGGACTCTCCGCTACGTGGGAAGTTACAACGGAGACACGCTCCGGCCGTCGCTGCGGAGTCTCTCTCTCTCTCGCTCTCTCTCTCCGTCTCTCGCGACGTGTTTGAGTTATCGGTGATTTGGGGTCGCGGTTGCTTGATAATTTGCTTTGTTTGGGTGAATGATTCCGGTGTGTTCGTGAGTCGGTGTATCCTGTTGTTCTCAGGCTCTTTGTCCGTCGTTGTTCGCTGCGTCGCTGCACTCAAGCAGCCTAGGCTCCCTCCCTGAGGGAAGAGTTCTTTGTAGGTCTAACAATCTCTTAAAACCCAACACACTAGGGCCGCTAGGAGCGCCTCGCCGCCCCACAGTCCTTCGTTCGCCGTTCGTTCCCTGTCCATACACCCGAATGGGGTTGCCCGACCCAGTCCAGAATTTCATTCACCCGACTCCCGGTGGGGAGGAGGGACAAAGCGCCGCGCTAGCCGCCGGTGCCGCTCGCGACGGAGTGGCTCAGAGCCCTCCGGTAGCGCTCGACTCGACAAGCACGAAATCTAAGCTCGCGTCCTCGGCCGCAGAGGAGGAACCTCTCAGGGAACCTTCTCTGCCCGCTGCAGCTTCTGTTCCCGTTGGATGTCCGAGTGATCCCACGGCCTCTGAGGCTGCACCAGTGGCACCCATCACTCCGGCTGCTATCTCCACGACTGGCTCCGATCAGCTCGTGGCGGATGGCGAGTCTTGGTCCGCTGCCCTCGGCACCCACCGGGTGCAATCACAGCGGGCCATGGTGGAGCATGACCCTCTCCCGCATGAAGCCAACTTCAGCGTCGCTGAGTTGGCCCATGAGGTGGAGGAGGGTCCCCTCCCTCTGATTCAATTTGACCCGCCTCCTCACCTTCGAGATGATGAGTCTGAGGTGGGTGAAGCTGAGGTGATCAGCTTCCGAAGCCCCGCCTACCGGGACTATGCCCCGCCGTCATCAAAAGGGGTCCTTGATCAAGAGATCACCCCGATCGAGACGGCCGCGGCGCGTCAGGATGCGGAAATGGCAAGGCTTCAGGCGGAGACCAACACCCTAAAAGGGGCTGTGGAGCGCCTACACTCATCCCTTGCCGCGGCAGAGGCGAGGGAGGGGCTTCTCCGGGATCAAGTTGAAGCAGGGTTCAAAGCCCTGACTCAGCTACTCCAAGCCCGCCAAGAGCCCGCTTCAAGTCCGTCGATGGATCGGACCGAGGCGGCTGCGGATTCTGCTAGGCCGGTTCAGAGGGAACCACCCATGGGCGAGCCTCCTGCTCTAGACCCAAAGGGCCACAGCTCTCCGGCTTCTAGGGTTCCACGGTCGGCGTACCCGACCTCTAAATCGGAATCCCGCCGCCAGGACCAAAGCC